>ML292325.1:0-18955 GCA_005239495.1 Nicotiana undulata | reverse complement strand
TCCGTACATATAAAGAACACCAAAATCGGAGTCCGTTTGACCCCTCAAATCGACCCTTGAAGGTCTCAAAATCTCAAGCCCTAAAACCCAATTTTTCTACTGATTTTCCATGAATTTACACTGGTTTTATGCTCTATAATCACCCATGATCGAGTTTTAATGATTAGAACACTTACCTCTATGAAGAACAAGAATTTCCCTCTTCAAAATCGCCCCCAAGATCTATTTTCCGTACAACAATGGTGAAAAAGAGGGTTTAAGTCGCGGAGGAAATATTTAAATATGCCCAGTATTTTACTCTCCGCGATCGCGGTCAAACACACGCGATCGCACAGTAAAAATTTCCCCCCTTCTCCGAGATCGCAAGTCCCCTCATGCAATCGCATAGTGTATTTTTTTCGGACATCCCCACGCGCCCAAATTACCTTGTGCGATCGCACCCTCAACTACGCGATCGCACTGCTTTATTTCCTTCTACTGTGCGATCGCATCTCTACACCTGCGATCACATAGAACATTTTTCACCTTCCCAATTTAACCCTTTGCGATCGCACTACTTCTCCTGCGATCGCAGTGAACAAAATCACTGTGCAAAAACACTAGAAAACAAACAATTGTTCTAAGTCCAAATGAGTCCGTTAATCACCCTAAATCAATCCCGAGCCCCTCAGGACCCCAACCAAACTTACCAACATATCCCATAACATCATTCAAACTTAGCACTCTCAGAACACCAAAACTAACATCAAAACACCAAATTTACATCGGATTCAAGCCTAAGAACTTTGAAACTCCTAAAATTCACCAATAATGCCGAAACTATCCAAATCAACTCGGATTGATCTGAAATTTTGCGGACAAGTCCGAAATGACATTACGAACCTGCTCCAACTATCGGAATTCCATTTCGACCTCGATATCCTATTTTCCACTGCCGTCCGGAAATCGCCAAAAACTAACTTCCGCCAATTCAAGCCTAATTCTACACCGGACATCGCAAAATTATTCTGAACACACTCCTAAGTCCAAAATCACCTACCGAAGCTATCCGAGCCATAAAATCCGCATTCCGAGGTCGTTTACCAATAAGTCAACTCTTAGTTGACTTTTCCCATTTTAAGGCTATTTTTAAGGACTGAGTGCCTGAGTTCTCATTTAACCATTCCGATTTCAAGCCTATGCACTCTAACACATTAATAATAGAATAACCAATCTATAATAAGTCAATAACAACAATTAAAATGCAGGTTTCACGTAACGACATACCGGGTCGTTACACAAGCAGTCACCAAACACCTATTCCCTCAAGCTAAGGTTAGACACGACACTTACCTCGAATTCGCAGGCCACTCACTGCTCAAGCACTGATTTTCCTTTAGAATTGGCCTTCAACTCAGTCGTATCTAATCATAATTGGTTTAACATCATTAACCAGTGCTAAAGGTGTTATCTTTAATGAAAAATCATGGTTTTCCTAAGTTTTTCCAACAAAATATGAAAATCGACCCCGACCCCGCTTGGTCTAAACTCAAGGTTCGGACCAAAACCTATTTACCCATTGTCCCCCGAGCCCGGATATACAATTGGTTTTAGAATCCGACCTCAATTCGAGGTCCAAATTCCCAAATTTTGAAATTCCTAAGTTCTACCCAAAAATAACCAAATTTCACCCTGAAAACTCTAGATTCTAGGTTGAAATCTTGTTAAAAGTTGTTAAGGATTGAAAGAAATTAGTTAGAGACCACTTACCAATGATTTGGAGAGGTTTGGGTCTTTGGAAAATCGCCTATGGAGGTTTATGGTTTGGGAGAATTCAAAAAGAGGTGAAAACCCCGTTTAAAATCTGTTTTAACAGGTTGCGGTTATCGCATTTGCGATCAGGGGTTCGCAATTGCGAACCATACGAAGTTTTGCAGCCACCGCAAATGCGATGAAATTGTCGCATTTGCGACATATGGGTGTTTCACAATTGCGGCCAGAATCTCGTATTTGCAAGATCTGAGGCTGGCCCAGGACTTCGCATTTGCGAATGCGAGATCAGAGGCCTGCCAACACCAGATATCAACTGTGAATTTTTTTTCTAAGTCTAGACACTCCGTAGCCTTCCCGAAATTCACCCGAGCCCTTGGGGCTCTAAACTAAACATACACGCGAGTCTTAAAACATCATACCGACTTGATCGTGTGATCCAATTATCAAAATAATATCAAAAACTATAAATTTAACCTTAAAACTCATGATTTTCTTAAGAACACTCAAATTTTTTAACTCTTCAATCGGACGTCCGAATCACGTCAAATCAACTCCGATTCTCATCAAATTTCACAGCTAAGACTTAAATATCATAACAAACTTGATCCGGGCTCCGGAACCAAAATACGGGCCCAATACCAATAATTTCACATCTTATTTCATTTCTTTATTTCCTGTAATAACCAGCACAACAAGTTTCTTCAAAAAAGTTTTTTTCTAAGGCTAGGGACCTCAGAATTCAGTTCCAAGCATATGCCCAAGTCCCATATTTTACTACGGACCTCCCGGGATCGCCAGAACACACACCCGAGTCCGTTTACTCAAAATGTTGACCAAAGTCAACTAAAACCAAAATTTTAACTCTAGAAATTACTATTTCTCATCTCTTCACATTAAAGCTTTCCGGATTCACACCCGGACTGCGCACGTAAATTGAGGTAATTAAATTTAGTCTTTTTAAGGTTACTGAGCCATAATAATGTCTTAATTCATAAAATAACCCTTTGGGTCATCACATTTGATTCTAGGTGTCTTGTCTTAGCCTCATCATAACTTCATCGAGGTTAGGCTCGACACTTACCAGTACATGGGGTCGGTTGTTATGATACTGCAGTCTGCACTTTCTGTGGAGATTTTGGTACCGTCTATGATTTATCGAGAGTTTAGCTGTTGGATCCGCTATCCGAGACTCAAGGTAGATCTGTCGGCGTTCACATACCTTGATGTCCGTCTATCTTTTCTATTTTACTGTTTGTTTCATTAAAACAGTTGTACTTCTTTCAGACTATTACTTGTAGTAAATGCTAGAATGCTCGTGACTTGTGACACCAGATCCGAGTAGTAGTAAATGATGAAGTTGTTATAATATTCCGCACTCGTTATAGCTTATTTATTGTTAATTACTGTAATGTACAAGAGTTAGCTTCTTAATAATTTAACGTCGGCTTTCATAGAAAGTGGGTTGTTAAGCGCCATCACGGTACCGATGGTTGATTACGGGTCGTGACATTCTCAGCCAAAAAACACCCCTAAAATAGAGCAATCTTCTGAGATTCAATCCATCCTTTCTCTTTTTAGTGGTATCTTACATACAAATACATTGACTACATGAAGTATAGCAGGTCATCTATGTGCAAAACATATGAATACATACTGCAGATACATTTGAATACATAAATTATATTACAACAACAACAACATAAATTATATTAATTAAAAAAATATATGAATACATTCTACTGTACATTGAATACATACTGCTAAATATATACTGCTGGACAAAATAGTGAAACAAAGTGAAGCTTTGAAATTATATAATTACATTGAATATAGTTAAATACAGTGAATATAATGAAAAAGTAAAAAAACTAAAGACAATGAATACAATGAAATATATGGAATACAACGAGATACATTGAATACAATGAAAAAAAAAGTATCATTTCCCTTAATCTCTGAATCATCATCCATAAGTTTTCTTCTCTTTTCAGCATCAGGAAGTGTTAATTCTTTCGAAGATTTCTCAAATTGGGCTTGTTTCGATGTCGGGTAACCCTCTCGTGCGTTGTTGAATAACCCATTGGAGATGAAATTTCGAGTTTTATGGTCAAAGCATAACAATGGTGGTTATTTCTAAAAAAATAGTAAAACAAAAATAGAAGAAGAAATGTACCAGCGAAAATCTAACAACTTTAACACTTACCACAACTTTTTGGAGCAAAAATATTTGAAAATTTTGTGAGATAATGGAAATGAATCAGTGGAGAATCGTTGTTGTATTCATGGAGAAGAGACTGACGTTGAGAGAGAGAGAGAGAGATGGTGGAGAGAGATCGTGGTTTCTGAAGTTGTATACTATACGACGGTCTTATGAGAGAAAGAACAGAAAGTATGAGAGACAAAAATATTACCCAACGCATTTAATGGCTAAAGGGTAGGAAGTGACCATAAATATATAGTTTGCTATAAAACCTAAAAGGTAGCTATATAAAATGATATTCTAAAAGGATATTTATTTATAATAATTAAGGTGTAAAGCTTTGCTATATGAGGTAAAATTTCCTATTTTTAAACTAAGTGCTTTTAGGCTAAAATGATCTGAAATACATTAAAAGTTATAAATTGGTTTATTCCAAATCCCAACTTATTATTGTTTGGCTTAAAAACACTTAAAGCCTGACCAATAAAATTACTCTTTTATCCCTTGTTTTCTTCCTTGTTCATCTACCTCTATGGGTATGTTCCTGATTCGTAGGTCATCCATCATCAACAATATATCTACTTCATACCACCTCACACCAAGAGATGCCAATTGACACCAGCGGCGACGCCAAGAAATTCAATAAGGGTGTTCAAATTTTGAACACCTTTTGTCAGTGGGATATGAAGGAGGTTCAAAGTCTATTTTTAATCAATAACAAGTAATATTTTACTTTATACGTAGTATAATTTTTCGACGAAGAGTTGTCAGTTGACCACCCTTGGGCCAACATAGCTTCACCCCTGTTTGACACTATTTTGCACGAAAAATTATGATGCGTAGCTAGGTAAATCTCTTTTTAATATATATATATATATATATATAAAACGTTGAATCCCCTTATCGTTTTGTGATTATATTTTTATATTTGGATACCCTTAAATAAAACTCCTAGCTCTGACACTAGCTCCATATTCTCATTGTCATATTTAAGACTTTGGCCATTCCTATTTGAACCAAGAGGTTTAATTTGTGATTCTTTGTTTAATTCTCTATATTAATAAGGGACAGTTTGAGGAGCTTCCGGTTAGCTGCTTGCACGCACATGGGTATTTTCAAAATTTTGCAACCAGGGAACGTGTAAGCGTCTGCTCCAGGTTTTGACACGTGGTTACAACATCAACTTCAGTTCATGCCGCGTGATAGCTAACGCAGTTCTCATCTTCACCGGTGGTTCCTCTGTGCTCTGTGTGAAAATTCCCCAAATTCCTCCTGGTTTCGTTCATCTCCGTTCCTCTCCTCAGGCACTATTTATTTCGTTGCATCGTCTGTGGAGCTATCCATTGAGTTTACTTTTGCACTCTTCTCTCTTCTTTGATTTTCTCACCTTCTATTATTTTTAAATTATTATCTTATCACAGGTCTTATTCGATTAAACTGCATAATTGGGGTAAAACAGTTCGTCGCTGGTTTCTCTCTTTTTATATATACTTCACAATCACTAGAATTAAATTTTCTGAGACAACTTTACGTGGGATCTCAGAGCTGTTTGCATAGTTTCAGATGGTTTACGTATGAATTTAGTTAACTTTTCCTTATTCCTACTGTGGTTGTGAAAATGAAAATTGAATTTATTATTTGCATTTAAAGTTCCCATTCCCGTGGCAAGTTCTACTGGATTAGTATTGTTTCAACTAGGTAAAGAAGTTGGTCTACAATTTTTTTCTTTTGGGTACGGCGTGGAATTGCTCTTGGCGAACAGAAAATTCAAAGGAGTCCAACACTAAAGGGACATATAGAACTCTTAAAAGAGGTTATAGAGGTGAACACTTGAATTTTTATTTTGCTGTGCAAAATTAAAGGAACCAGTAATAATTAATTTTTATTTTTACTCAATCTCCTCTAAGTACTTTCCTGCAAAGCTAGCAACCACTAATCTATTTTAATATGTGTTGCTTTGTTCATTTGAGTTTTATACATTGTTTTATGTTGATTAGAGTAGCTGATTAGATGAACGTCTTTTTGAATTTGGTGGCTTTTTATATTTTGATGTCTCAGTTTACGCTCTTTTTTTCTTCGTATTATGATATCTTATTCTATTTTTGTGCGGCATGAGTTACTCCAGAGATATTTATTGTGTAGATATTCTGAATTGTTCCTTCATGAGTTTCTCTTGTTATTTGATGAAATAATATATTTACAAGGTCTAACATTTGTCGTGCCCCCGTTTTCCTCACGGGATCGGGTTTCGACATTTCTAAGACAACTCCCTTCATTTTGGGATGGGGTATGGGATTTGAAGAGTCGCCACCTAACGGATTAAGGTGTGTTAGGGAACCTAGAGCAAATAACTCACGAAACTTGTTTGAATCACCAGATATTGGGTAAGGGCTCGAAATTACCTTGAGGGGAAGGTGTTAGGCACCCCTCGAGGTCCACAACAGTGGGTCCCGGCCAAACTCAATTAAGCGAATTAGTATTAAGGGTAAATAAAACAATTTAGACAAATAGATATTACTTTAAAACAGGAATTAAAGGGGTCCTAGGTTTGTTTTAGCCTACAGGATCATTTCCATGCAATACCTTGTAACTTTCCCCAAGTTGGGCTGCTACACATAGTATTAGCGTACGGGTCATCATCTCCTTCACTACCCAATTACTATATTTCAATTGTTACCTATGCGTTCTAATAACTTCTAATGCGTGCACTACCCGTCCTTTACTTATGGTCCTGGAGGTATTTAGGACCTCTATTTTGGATAGTTCTAGACTCACCTATGTTGCTAAAAAATAGAAAAGCTAGGCGACAGGAAAAAATCAGATATGACTATCAAGTAAGGAACAAATAAGGGCTCATGTTAACCTCCACAAATAGACAACAAATGCACGCAATGAAAACAGACAACTTTATTGATTTAGGATCCTATAGGCATGATATATAGATGCGCAGAAAAATATAAGAAAATAGCTTATTAAAACGATCATTGGGGACTTACTAGCTTGCCTACTGATTTGATTAAGTTCTGAATCTGGGCATATTTCAAGCAGCACGAGATCACAGTTTAATTCTTAATAAACCTACAAGTTTGCCTAAGTGACAACCAAAACAGAATCCTATAGGCATGACATCTACAATTGTTAATTATAGACCTATAACATGGTTTCTAAGCGAATTGTTGATTTTAACTCATGTAAACGGAGTTTTATCTCTTTAAATCCTATAGGCATGCTTTCTGATTTGCAAAATTAATTAACTCATATTGACATGATTTCTAGGTGTTGAAACCGATCTCAAGCATGATTCTAGATTTACCAACTGATTTTACTCTATAGGCATAATTTCTACTAGTTCAAACCCTATAGACATGATTTCTAGGTTGAAGAAAAAATGGATTTTATATCTCCTATAGGCATGATATCTAAGTTGAAAAAAACTGGGTTTTATATCTCCTATAGGCATGATATCTATGTGGGCAGAAATTATAAACAAATTTCCAGTCAAGTTTTTTAATTTACACAAACAAAGTCCTATACGCATGATCGCTAATGCTTATTTGGGATTGGAAATATGTGTAGATTCTATGAACATGGATTCTAGTGCAGAATTGACAGGAAACCTATAGGTAGGATTTCCAGTATGCCAAAAGTATGAAACTTCAGAGTCACAAACAATTAGAAAACATCTTATAGGCAGGATCCTTAGACAAGCAGTAGCATTCATATAATACACAATAATCTATAAGCATGATTTCTATCAGAGTTTGAACAAAGATATATAACCCCCCCAGCTTTTACTAATAACCCCAGATCTGTTTGTTACAGAGTTTATTACATTATTACAGCCCAATAATGAATAAATTACATTAGACAAATTCATTACACTATAGGGAGCCTTAGCAGGCCCAATATTCACCTAGAAACCAGGCCTTCAAGCAAAACAAGTCTGAAGTATACAGGTGGTCCATCCATGATACACAAAATTGGGCTTCTTGTGTGTCAAAGTTCCCAAGGGCCTCAGGGACCCCGGGCAATGCTCACACCAGAACCTTATTTAGAGAAACAATAGTTTGTAAAAGATTGGAAGAGCAACCCCAGTGTGTCAGAGTTCAGAGGAGCCTCAAGGACCGTAGGCAGTGCTCACACTGGGAGTGGTAGGACCCTAAAGAACTAAGAGTAGAAGTTGAAAAAAGTATATAAATGGTAGGGGGACAATTTTAGAAGAAAAAAAAAACAATTTGATTTTTAGGAGAAAATAAATTCAAAGTACAAGACTGCAAACAGAACTCCACCTAGAACAAATAGAATCTGTATTTAGCATATGGTTCAAACAGATATGTATTGGTTCAGACATAGACACTGTACTAGCATTTAAAGCAATCGCAAAAGAGCCAGGATACTTGAACTAATAGACAGAGTTGGCAACATATTACATGCTTGCAGAACAGGGAACATACAACTGATAATACAGGGTTTCACATTACTAGAGATAACTTAGTTAGTCTTTTCACTAGGTGAAATCATATGGGCATAGAAAATAGAATCATGCTGAGATCTTAAACTAATAAGCACATAGGATTGAATAGGGTAACAGAGACTAAAGCATAGCAGTTGAGAAAGCAGTAGTGATGACCCAAAACGTCATCTCTTATTTTAAAAGTCAAAACTGTGTTTCGAGGTGCCAAAAACCTCCTCTTGTCTCACCTCATTTTGCGTGCCCAGTCTGAGCGTATATTCGGAAAGCCATTATGTGTAAAAATTGAGATAATGTTAATTTTGCCTTTAAAATTAAATTTAAGTTGACTTCGGTCAACATTGTGGGTAAACAGACCCGGACCCGTGATTTGACGGTCCCGGAGGGTCCGTAGGAAAATATGGGAGTTGGGCGTATGCCCGAAATTGAATTCCGAGGTCCCTAGCCCGAGAATTAAATTTTTGAAAGAAATTACTTAACTAAAACTAAAAGAGTTTTTGGAAATTTAACTGTGTTTGAATTTGATAGTATCGGGCCCGTATTTTGGTTACGGAGCCCGGTACAGGTTTAATATGGTATTTGAGTGGTGCCTGTAAAATTATGTAAGAAACGAAGGTCATATGGCGTGATTCAGACCCTTAGTTGAAAATTTTGAAACTTTAAGAGTTCTTGAGATTTTCATGGATTTTGATGCTAAATTCGTTGTTTAAGATAATATTTTGGCGATTTGATTGCACGAGTAGGTCCGTAGGATATTTTTAGGGTTGTGAGCATGTTTGGCTTGGAGCCCCGAGGGCTCAGGTGAGTTTTGGATAGGATTCGGGGTGTGTTTTTGAATTTGCAAAATCTGGTTTAAGTGATGTATCTGGTGCCTGTTGCACTATGCTTCGCGAATACATGGTCATCCATGCGAACGGATGGGGAAAATGGGCTAGGGCTGGGTTTTTTCATCGCAAACGCATAGACCTGGATGTGAACGCGGAGCACTGGGGGGCTACTCTACGCGAACGCGACTGGCCAACCGCGAACGCATAGTTTTAGGAGGGGTTGATCAGGGAACATAGGAAAGCCTATGCGAACGCGACCCATTATACGCGAACGTGAAGGCAGGGCTAGGCTAAGCCTTTGCGAACGCATGGCTTTTAGTGGGATCGCATAAGTCCTCAGTAGGTAGCTCTTCGCGAACGCGGCAGTGTTCACGACGCGATGAACACTGTCGCCCAGCACTTAAAAAAGTAACAGAACGGGAATTAGGCCATATATTCATACTTTCAAAAACTAGAGAGCATTGAGGCAATTTTCAAGAGACAAGTTCTTCCCTAAAGTATTGGTATATGATTCTAAACCTCTTTCTTTCATTTACCCATTGCATTTCATTAATATTTATCCAAAATTCTAGGGGTTTCATGGTAGAAATTGGGGATTTGGGTTGAGTTAGGGCTTTTGTTATAATTGGAATTTAGACCTCGTTTTGGGGTCGGATTTCACAACTAATTGCATATTCGGGCTCGTGGGTGAATGGGTAATCGGGTTTTAGTCCGAACCTCATTTTTTGAGCAAGCGGGCCTGGGGTCGATTTTTGACTTTTTGGGGAAAATGATAGAAAACCTATAATTAAGAATTAGGGTTGAATTCTTTAGCATTTATTGATGTTGTTAAGTTAATTATGTCAAGATACAAGTGAATTGGAGGCAAAATCTAAAGGGAAAGCGGTATTTGAGGCTTGAGTTTGGCCGTGGAATTAGAGGTAAATGTTTGCTCTAACCTTAGCTTGACGGAATAGGTGTTGTGTCCTATTAGCTACGTGTTAGTATTATGTTTAACGTATAGGTGTGGTGACAAGTATCTATACGTTGGTTTCAAGCATGCCCGTGAGTCGTACATTATGATTGATATGATTTTTCATTAAGCGCCACTTCGGTTTAGTTTGATAATTATACATGTTGATGGTATTTCATTCATATTGCCTATTTCAGAGTATTGGTTCAAGTTGAGATTGATTTCGTGAAGCTAATTAATTAAGCGAGATTGGTTATAGTTTTTTTCCCTTGCCGGGATGATATTGTTTCCGTTGTGGTGTGATAACCCAAAAGGTCATCTTAAGTAATTTGAGCTATATCTGTGTTTCGAGGCTCTGAAAGCCTCCGTTGATCTCACCTCGATATGCGTGCACAACCCGGGCGTGTAGCCGGGAAGCATCTATGTGAAAATATTATAAAAATTGAGTTCTTATAATAAATAATTGAATAAAGTTGACTTTGGTCAACATTTTTGGTAAACGGACCCAAACCCGTGATTTGATGATCCCGCAGGGTCCGTAGGAAAATATAGGACTTGGGCGTATGCCCGGAATCGAATTCCGAGGTCCCAAGCCCGAGAAATGAATTTTTAAAGGAAATTGTTTTCTGAAAATAATAAAGGCTTTTGAAAATGAATAATTATGTGAAAACCATGTTACCGGGCCCGTATTATGGTTTCGGAGCCCGGAACAGGTTTAATATATGTTATTTGACTCATCTGTGAAATTTGGTGTAAAACGGACCTGAAATGACGTGTTTCGGGTCAAAATTGGAAAAGTTAAGCTTTATGGAGTTTGAGAAAAATTCTATAGATTTTGGAGTTTAATTCATTGTTTTTGATGTTATTTTGGTGATTTAAAAGCTTGAATAAGTCCGTAGGAGGCTTTGGGAGTTGTGTGTGTTATTAGTTTAGAACCCCGAGGGCTCGGGTGAGTTTTGTGTAGGCATCGCAGTGCAAAAAGTTAGAAAATAATCTGGTGTGATGTTGCAGGTTTCTGGTGTCTGGTGTTTTCTTCTCTGCGATCGCAGCCCTTGCTCCGCGATCGTAGAGATCTATCCAGGTCCCTTCCGCGATCGCATCCCTTCGACCCGCGATCGCATTGTGTGGCATCCCAGTGTTCCGCGATTGCAAATCTCTTCCTGCGGTCGCATAGGGTCAGCTAAGCTATATTCCGCGATTGCGACTCCTCTTCTGTGATCGCAGTGAGTTAGGACCAGAATCCCCGCGATCGCATCCCTTTTCTTGCGATCGCGATGAACAAAATCGCCCAGTTAATTCCTTAAGTCAAAAACATAATACTATTACGGGATTTTTACTTTTTCACCATCTTCTTCCTCTCCAAGACCCCATAGGCAATCCTCAAGCGAGTTTGCTTCCATAGCCACTTGGGTAAGTGATCCTAACTCTAATATCTTCCATTTTCCTTCATCAATCAATAGAATCTAGGGCTGAAAACATGGAATCAAAGTAGGAATTAGGGATTTTAGGTAGAGTTGGGTTTATGAGAATTTTGGGTGATTCAACCTCAATTTGGGGTTGAATCTTAAAAAAAATTATATATTTTAACTCGAGGGGTTATGGGTGATCAGGTTTTGGTCCAAGCCTCGGGTTTGGACAATGTGGGCCCGGAGTCAAATTTTGGAATTTTAGGAAGAATGCTTAGAAATTAGTAATTAGGCTATGGGTTAGATTTATTGAGGCATTATTGATATACTTGGGTTGATTATGTCTAGATAATACCGTTCCGGAGTCGAATTCTAAAGGAAAGGCGGTGTTAGAGGGTTGATTGCTCTATTTTGGACCCGAGGTAAGTGTTTGGCCTAACCTTAGCTTGAGGGATTAGGTATAGAGTCTTATTTGCTATGTGTAATTCATGTCCAACGTATAGGCGGGGTGACGAGTGCCTATATGTTGCGTTCAAGCATGCCCGTGAGTCAATTGTGATGAATCATACTGTGTTCTTAATATTCTCTGTACTATGAGTAATTGGTGATTTAGAAGTGATACCTTGATGTTGTTTCATGACATGGGGAGTTATTGTGTTATTTTTTTCAGTTGAGGCTTTTACTGTTGAAATTGTATTTCTGATGCGAGGTTGGGTATAGCTGAGTCCCTTGCCGGGACGATATAATTATATTGAGTATTTCCATACACTTGAGACATCTTATTGTTGATTTTCACATTATATTGTTGCTTTTATATTATTTATCGCACGAGGGGACATGCCGTGTTGATCTTTTATTATTTATCGCACGAGGGGACATGCCGTGTTGATCGTTCATTATTTATTGCACGAGGGGACATGCCGTGTTGATTGTTTGTTATTTATCACACGAGGGGACATGCCGTGTTGATCGTTGAATATTTATTGCACGAGGGAACATTCCATGCCGAGTGTTACTATTTATGCACGAGGGGACATTCCGTGCCAAGTGACTGTGAGATTATGCACGAGGGGACATGCCATGCCTTTTGCTGTTCATTATCTGTCCTGAGACGTTAAATTCCTGCTTTTACTTTTTACACTTCAGTTATTACCCTGTTCTACTGTGCTAGCATTTTGTTGCCCTTTTTACCCCCAGCATGTTCTCCCCGTATCTATCTTACTTGCTTATTTCCGTAGATATTTTTCTGTTATTATATAGTATTGCACATGTACATATATTGTTGTTGGTCCTAGCCTCGTCACTACTTCGCCGAGGTTAGGCTCGGCACTTACTCAGTACATGGGGTCGGTTGTACTGATGCTACACCTGCACTTCTTTATGTTGTGCAGACTACGCAGCCGACCCAGTGGTCACTGACGGTCGGAGCATCNTTCACTTTCAGCTCTGTCTTATCTTATAGTTCAAAGACAGTCATATGTACTTATTTTAAGACCTTTGTTTTAGTAATCTCTTAGACAGTTCATGAGTATGTGACACTAGTTCTGGGATTTGTATATGGGTTTTACTTCAAAATTGCTATGTTATTTTTGCTATTTGTTAACCTTCATATTGTTGACCATCGATGCCTTAGTTATCTTGTTCGTTTTAGTTGTTAATGAGTTTTATTTAGTTCAAACGTTGTCTTGTCTAGCGGGTTCAACGTTAGACACAGTCATGGCCCGAAGGTGGGATTTCAGGTCGTGACAAGTTGGTATCAGAGCTCTAGGTTGCTTAGGTATCACAACTCACGGACAAACTTGGTAGAGTCTGAGGGATCGGTACGGAGACATCTGTATTTATCCTTCAGAGGCTGCAAAGTTAAAAATAACTCCACATTTTTTCATCTCCATCGTGCGAATTTATTCTATCATTGATGATTGAACTTGCCTACTCTTGTCCTCTCACTAATCTCGACAACATGCGAAGCGTCTACGACCAGACAAGATATGAAGCCCCAGTGACAGCTACGATCGAGGGAAGAGACAGAAGCAGAGCACAGTCTAAAGCTCGAACATCAGCACTTATTTTACAGTCTCAAATGGATCTAGATGTGGAGGTTCTAGCTCAGTCAGTATATATGGACTAGATCAGATTCCAGAAGGATTTATAGCTACTCCATGGTTGCAAGATGCACTAGTCCATTTATTGAGGTTGGACTAGTTACCAAACAAGTTCCACTCCATTTTAGTGGTATATCTTTAGAAGACCCACATGATTTTCTTGACCGCCTCTATGAGGTATTGCACACCATGGGAATAAGTGTAAAGCAACAAGATTGATTTATACGAGCTGTAGAGTTTAACATCGTGGATTATCAGGTATTGTGACCTATCACTTGTGCCATGTGGGGGGGCCCACTGTCAAGGAATAGATTGAGAGGCCACGTGTAATATCGGTTTTTGTTTGGAATGTATAAGGCCGGGGATTTTTGCAAGAGATAAAGCTGGGAATTTCGGTACGTCTACCTCCTTAGTAACCCTATACCTAAGTACCAGAGGATTTATTCAAAAAACTTGAAGTCTACAAAATTCTACTCGGCGTGGAAGTTACGGCTATGTAGGGTCATAAGACGGTATCGGAATATGCCATAAGGTTCGATAAGTTAACCCGTCACACTCCTACGTTGGTTCGCATAGCTAGAGGACGAGTCCCCAGACTCATTAAAGAATTCAAAAATGATTGTAAATTTTGGATGACTCAGGGCAGGATGATTCTTTGTGTCGGCTAGTGGTAGAAATTGCCTTAGGCTTGGGAGGGTCATATATCATCAGAGCACTCAGGCTACGTGCCCAATTGCAGCTACAACTGAACTACATGGCCACTTACTGAAGAAGGAGCCGGAAGGTCGGAAGTGGAGGTTAACTTCATAGAGGTGGAGACCCAGTCTGTTGTTATATTTTCTATGGTATGGATGAGGTCGTTACATTGAATGGTTTCATTAAAAGAACAATATCTAATTACTATAAAGTGGCGATTTTCTAAACTTAATTCGATTATGCTCATCTAATAAAATTCTTCTAAGATGTTCCACTCTCGGGTGAGCTTCATAACTCTAAAAATCTACTTATGTGAGTACTTGTATTGAGAAATCCTATGGGAATAACTGTGTTCACCATGACGTGTTGAAATTTTGCTTAACAGAAATATTTAAATGAAGGAAATGGAATGTTTCGAGGGGCCCGATATGCATATTACTTGTGATTCAGGATTGAGGACGAGATCCTCGCGTGTTAACATGATTGGGTATAGTTAGACCGGGCCTCGAGCCGCGGTGGAAGTTATGTAAAGATGAAACCCTTGTGATGGAAAATCTAGTGATTAAATTCTCCCTTGTGAATTAAGCTTGTATCTTTTACTATAATACTGGTAGGAAGTCATGCTTGTTAAAAGACTTATGTGTAAAATAGGAGTAGTAATAATAATATTAATAAATAAATAAATAAATAAATAAATAAACTAATTAACCATCTATGCATAATTTGCTAAATTCGTACTAGAATTATGGAGCCTTAACTTACAAGGTAGGTGCCCGCCCCGGGTGGCGTTAGATGAGGCACGTTATTTTGGGTAATTATGAGGTCTTCAGGCATCGTATCCCGATATCAGCATTGTGAAAGTATTGGAGGAGCAGTTACAGGATTTGTTGGGTAAAGACTTTGTTATGGCCTAGTGTTTTTTCCTTGGGGTGCTCCAGAGTTGTTTGTTAAGAAGTAAGATGGATCAAGGAAGATGTGTATTGGCTACCGGCATATTGAGCAAGGTTACTATTAAGAATAAGTGTCAAGTGCCCAGGATTGTCGATTTATTTGATCAGCTTCAGGGTGCTACGGTGTTCGCCAAGATTGACTTGAGATCTGGTTATCATCAGCTGAGGATTTGGGATTCTGATGTCCCTAAGATAGCTTTTCGCACTCGTATGGGCACTATGAGTTTTGGTGATGTTTTTGGTTGACTAATGCCCCCGCTGCATTCATGGAGTTGATGAACCGAGTATTTAGGCCTTATTTGGACTCGTTCGTTATTGTTTTCATTGATGATATTTTGATATACTCTCGCAGCTGAGAGGAGCATGAGCAACACCTTAGAGTCGTCCTCCAGACTCTGAGGGATAGGCAGTTGTATGCAAAGCTTTCTAAGTGTGAGTTCTGGTTGAGTTATGTGGCATTCTTGGGCCACGTTGTATCGGTAGAGGGCATTCAGGTGGATCCGAAGAAATTTTTAGCAGTTAGAGACTGGCCTAGGCCCACTTCAGCCACAGAGATTCGGAGCTTCTTAGGTCTAGCAGGATATTATCGCCGGTTCGTGGAGGGGTTTTCATCTATATCAACCCCTATGACTAAGTTAACGCAGAAGAGTGTTCAGTTCAGATGGTCTGAGGAGTGTGAGGCGAGCTTTCAGAAGCTCAAGACAGCATTGACCACAACACTAGTGTTGGTATTGCCCATTGGTTCAGGTTCTTATACCGTGTATTGTGATGTTTCGCGGGTTGGGCTTGTTGCAGTGTTGATGCAATATGGGAAGGGTATAGCCTATGCTTCACGTCAGTTAAAGATTCATGAGAAGAACTATCCAGTCCCTAATTTGGAGCTTGCAACTATTGTTCTTGCCTTGAAGATTTGGAGGCACTATTTGTATGGGGTACTGTGTGAGGTATTCACTGATCACGAGAGTTTGCAATACTTGTTTAAGAAAAAGTAGTTGAATATGAGGCAGAGGAGGTGGGTAGAGTTGCTGAAGGATTATGATATTACTATTCTCTATCACTCGGGAAAGGCCAATGTGGTGGCGATGCTTTGAGCCGGAAGTGAGTCAGTATGGGTAGCTTGGCCTATTTATCAGTTGGAGAGCGATCTTCGGCTTTGGATGTTCAGGCGTTAGCCAATCGATTTGTTAGGTTGGAGGTTACTGAGGGTGGTAGTGTTTTGACCCATACCGTCGCTCGTTCTTCGTTGTATGATCGTATTCGCGACAGGCAGTATGATGATCGTCATTTGTGTGCTCTTAGAGATGCGGTTTGACACGAACGTGCCAAGCAGGTCACAGTTGATGCTGAGGGAGTTTTGAGATCGCAGGGCCGTATATGTGTCCCTGATGTTGATGACATTCGTGAGTTAATATTGCAGGAGGCCCATAGTTCCCGGTATTCCATTCATCCGGGCGCCGCAAAGATGTACCAGGACTTGCGGCAGCATTACTGGTAGCGTAGAATGAAGAAGGATATTGTGGCTTATGTAGCTCGGTGCTTGAATTGTCAGCAGGTTAAGTATGAGCACCAGAGACCCAGTGGTTTGATGCAGCAGATTCAGCTTCCCGAGTGGAAGTGGGAGCGTATCACAATGGATTTTGTAGTTGGACTTCCACGAACCCAGAGGATGGTTGATGCAATATGGGTTGTGGCGGATAGGCTGACCAAGTCAGCATATTTCATTTCAGTGGCGGTTTCATCTTCAACGGAGAAGTTAGCTCAGATCTATATGAGAGAGATTGTCAGATTGCACGGTGTGCCCTTATCTATCATATCAGACCGAGGTACGCAGTTTACCTCCCATTTGTGGAGAGTATTTCAGCGAGAGTTGGGCACATAGATTGAGTTGAGCACAACATTTCATCCCAGACGGGCGGACAGTCCGAGCGTAATATTCAGATTTTGGAGGATATGTTGTGAGCTTGTGTTATTGATTTTGGTGGGTCATGGGATCAGTTCTTGCCTTTAGCAGGCTTTTCCTACAACAACGGTTACCAGTCGAGTATTCAGATGGCTCCGTATAAGGCGTTGTATGGGAGACGATGTCGGTCTCCAGTCGGATGGTTAGAGCCTGGAGAGGCTAGGCTATTGGGGTTCTGAGTTAGTCCAAGATGCCTTGGATAAGGTGAAGATTATTCAGGATAGGCTTCGTACAACTCAGTCCAGGCAAAAGAGTTATGCAGATCGTAGAGTTCGAGTTTTGGTTTTCATGGTAGGAGACCAGGTGNATGTTCTTGACTTCAGCGGTGTCCATTTGGACAAGGATCTGACTTATGAGGAGGAGCCGGTAGCTATATTAGATAGGCAGGTTCGTCAGTTGAGGTCGAAGAGTTATCCTTCGGTTCGTGTTCAGTGGAGAGGTCAACCTGCCGAGGTAGCTACTTGGGAGTCCGACTCCTATATGAGGAGTCGTTATCCCCATCTTTTCTCAGACTCAGGTACTTTTCTATGACCGTTCGAGGACGAACATTTATTTTAGAGGTGGATATTGTGATGACCCAGAAGGTCATCCTAAGTAATTTTAGCTATATCTGTGTTTCGAGGCTCCGAAAGCCTCCGTTGATCTCACCTCGATATGCGTGCGCAGCCCGGGCGTGTAACCGAGAAGCTTCTATGTGAAAATCTGATAAAAATGGAGTTCTTATAATAAATAATTGAATAAAGTAGACTTTGGTCAACATTTTTGGTAAACGGACCCGGACCCGTGATTTGACGGTCCCGAAGGGTCCGTAGGAAAATATAGGACTTGGGCGTATGCCTGGAATTGAATTCCGAGATCCCAAGCCCGAGAAATGTATTTTTAAAGGAAATTATTTTCTGAAACTAATAAATGCTTTTGAAAATAAATAATTATGTGAAAACCGTGTTACCGGGCCCGTATTATGGTTCCGGAGCCCGGAACAAGTTTAATATATGTTATTTGTCTCATCTGTGAAATTTGGTGTAAAACGGACTTGAAATGACGTGTTTCGGGTCAAAATTTGAAAAGTTAAGCTTTATGAAGTTTGAGAAAAATTCTATAGATTTTGGAGTTTGATTCATTGTTTTTGATGTTATTTTGGTGATTTAAAAGCTTGAATAAGTCCATAGGACACTTTGGGAGTTGTGTGTGTTATTGGTTTAGAGCCCCGAGGGCTTGAGTAAGTTTCGGGTAGGCATCGGAGTGCAAAAAGTTAGAAAACAATCTGGTGTGATGTTGCAGGTTTCTGGTATCTGGTGTTTTCTTCTCTCCGATCGCAGCCCTTGCTCCGCGATCGTAGAGGTCTGTCCAGGTCCCTTCCGCGATCGTATCCCTTCGACCCGCAATCGCATAGTGTGGCGTCCTAGTGTTCCGCGATCGCAAACCTCTTCCTGTGATCGCATAGGGTCAGTTAAGCTATATTCCACGATCGCGACTCCTCTTCTGCGATCGCAGTGAGTTAGGACCAGGCACTCCGCGATCGCAGCCCTTTCTTGCGGTCGCGATGAACAAAGTCGCCCAGTTAATTCCTTAAGTAAAAAATAGAATACTATTATGGGATTATCACTTTTTCACCATCTTCTTCCTCTCCAAGACCCCA
>ML292323.1:563-35106 GCA_005239495.1 Nicotiana undulata | reverse complement strand
ATATATATATATATATATATATATATATATATATATATATATATATATATATATATACTAGTCTTAGTGTACGCGCGTTGCACGTGAACCCCACATATTATATTTGTTTTAAGAAAGAAAGGCTTATTAATTTCTTTAGACCTACAATCATGTTTTAAATAACATATAAGTTTGGATGCAGAAAGAGTTTCATTGTTCCTTCACATATCAAACTTCGAAAAATAGTGTTAAAATGTTGACGCTAAAGATAATAATATTTTTAAAAAATTTAAACAATATATTTACGAACCAATAGTCTAAAAACCTACATATCCTTGAATATGGAAAAAATGATAATCGGTATATCGACTTTAGTAACAATTAATTCTTGCTTATTCGTTGTGGACATACCATGTTCTAGTCTCATTATATTTTGCAAAAGTTGCTTTTACATAATTCAAATAAGGAAAAAAGTTATACAAAAGATTTATATTGTAAATTTTTAAATATTTCAAATAGGAAAGGAGTTAATGTACAATATTTAGTTGATTTAAAACTCCTAAATGTTAGGAAGAAACTTAGACACAAAAAAATATATTAAAAAAAGAATAGAATAAATAGTACTAAGTTGTAATCTCCCGTTTTGCAAAATAAAGTACTGGAAAGAAATAATTATATATATACACTAAGAAAATCTAAAAAATGTCAAACACTGTATTTCTCCAATCGAAGGAGAAAAATATTTTAAATTAAAGTGGCAAAGTCATAGTTTACCTAGTTCTAACTCCTATGTATTAATTAATTCAGGTTCATCGAATAATTAAGAAATTAGTTTTGATATCGAAAATTATAAACAACCGTTTTACATCTAACAAAATAAAATAAAAACAAATACTTATAAAGAAGCAATATTTTCAATTCAGAATTACTGTAAAAAAAACAGCTCATTAATTTAAAAGGTAGATAATTTATAGAAAGTAAATCTTACTTGGTTTAAGTGTCCTAATAATTTGGACTTCTTACGTGACAAATCAAATAGGGAAAATTTTAATTAACAAAGTTTTAGTTGATTTCAAAGGGTTAAATATTAAATAATAAATAAATAATTATTTTGTTCAATGTGAACTCTATTTTAAAAGGATAAAAAAGACGAGCGACATTTGTTAAAGGCCTTCGTGCTTTTAATATAACTGGTATGAGAATACGCGTGTTGCGCGTGAACCTCAACTGAAGGATTTTTTTTTTAAAGATCACATGTCATAATCTATCTAAGTCTTCAATTTGTTGTATTTGTAAATTCTTTAACTACTCCATATTGAATAAGTAAGACTTTTATTACCTTGTGAGAATCAAATTTGCTCAAACGGTTAAGTAGCACACATTCATTCGCACTTCAATTTCAGTTGCCATTGTGAGTACATGAAATCAAGTGCATACAAGTGGCTTAATACGAAAAAGGGCAGTAGAGTCATCAAAGTCAATCACAATTTATAAAAAATTATTTAAAAGTATTTAGATGGACCAATAATAAAGATTGCTAATACACTCATGTATTCTAATCCAACCAGAATGCGTTTTTCCGACATATGCAAGAATACATTTCATTTATCAGGCATAATTTTTACATACAGCAAAACTAACTTTTCAATAGTAGCATAAATATCATATAAAGCTAAGGCAGTTAAATTAGCATGTATAGTTTATGTAATTCAATATTATGAAATATCTCAATCTCAAAGCTCAAAGAGTAGAAGAAAAATCATAGTTGACGCAATAAAGTTATATAACTTTCAAAACACAGTAAATTACTCTATAATAAAGAAATTTTATAAAACATTATTTATGAGATCGATAAAGAAAATTATTTACTTAAACTAATGAAAACTATCAAAAATTTTGTTAGATGCAAGGACGTAATTGCCAAGGGCTATTCTTTAATAACCAAATTTTAAAATTATGATATGTATAATATAGTCAATTAAAAGAAGTAATCAAATTTAATTTTTCCTTGTCAAATATGAACTACTTGAGCTAGCATAACAACCATAGAGTGACAATAAATTTAAATTAATAAAATATATAATTGATACAAGTTAGAATGTCTGACCAACTTTAAGTGATGAATACATCGAGCCAAATAACATGTACAACATTCATAACTGAGTCAATTTTAAACCAGTAATTATATATGAGATATTATTAATAAAAATTACAATCGACAAACT
Source organism: Nicotiana undulata (assembly GCA_005239495.1). Lineage (NCBI taxonomy): Eukaryota > Viridiplantae > Streptophyta > Magnoliopsida > Solanales > Solanaceae > Nicotiana > Nicotiana undulata. The sequence goes on along the minus strand of ML292323.1, from coordinate 32,902 downwards.
TTCGAGTAGAGTTGTTTATCAATTATCAATAATGTACGAATAAACATATATGTTTAGACACTAAAGAAGAAAATCACTTTGTTTTTAAGGCAAATTAAAGTATCAAGAAACAACTCTAAAAAAACATTGTACATCGAAAGGAGAAGATTCGAGGAAAAATCATGTAGCTATTTGCAACGGCAAATTGAAATAGAACAGAGGGGAAAATCTTAAAAAGATTGACTAGTTTGATGCAATCATTCAACTATAACAACGTACGAACAACCATTATTAACATAACATCAAAAAAATAGTACAGGGTAAAATTTTTACCTCAAGTCACAAGCAAATTTTCATATGCGAATATCGATATTATAAACATCTTATGATAAAGAAGGTAGAATGATGATTTCTTTTATATAAAAAATGACCATCTTTTCCTTATTCTAAATTGTTTGGTTCTAAAATTCTAGAAACCTAAATTAAATTCAAAATATAAACAAAATAAATACACAAAGTATTAACTGGTAATTAAAAATCCTAAGCCTACGATCAGTATACTAAGACTATATTTGTAATGACCCGGTCCGTCGTTACATAAAACCAGCATTATAATTGTTGTTATTGACTTGTTATAGATTGGTTATACTGTATTTGATGTATTAGAGTTGATAGGCTTGAAATCGAATGGTTGTAGTGAGAGTTCAGTCAATTAGCCTTTAAAAGTATCCTTAAAATGGGAAAATTCAACTAAGAGTTGACTTATTGGTAAACGATCTCGGAATGCGAATTTTATGGCTCGGATAGCTTCGTTAGGTGATTTGGGACTTAGAAGTGTGTTTAGAATAATTTTGTGATGTCCGGTGTAGAATTAGGCTTGAATTGGTGAAAGTTAGTTTTTGGCGATTTTCGGTCGGCAGTGGAAAATAGGCTATTCGGGTCGGAATGGAATTCCGATAGTTGGAACATGTTCGTAATGTCATTTTGGACTTGTCTGCAAAATTTCAGATCAGATGGAGTTGATTTGGATAGTTTCGGCATCATTGGTGAATTTTAGAAATTTCAAAGTTCTTAGGCTTGAATCCGATGTAATTCTGGTATTTTGATGTTAGTTTTGGTGTTTCGAGAGTGAAACTATGTTTGAATGATCATAGGTGAGGTTTTTGTATGTTTGGTTGGGGTCCCGAGGGACTCGGGATTGATTTCGGATGGTTAACGGGAATTTCGAAAGTTAGAAATTGCAGCAAAAAGCTGCTGGCGTGAAATCACAGAGATTTCCGCACCTGCGGATGTTTGATCGCAGGTGCGGGCCCGCAGGGGCGGGCAGGGGGTCGCAGGTGCAGAAGTGAGGGTCTCAGTAGAGGATCGCAGGTGCGGAAAAGAGCCTGCATGTGCGGAAATTAGCCCGCTTAAGGGAAGTCGCAGGTGCGGACCTCGAACCGCAGGTGCGGGTCCGCAGGTGCGCTTAAGTGGACGCAGGTGCAGAACCACTGTTCATAAAATATAAAATAAACCCTCCGCGACTTAAACTTTATTTTTTCACCATTGTTGTACGAAAAAGAGCTTTTGGGGACGATTTTGAAAAGGGAAATCCTTGTTCTTCATTGAGGTAAGTGTTCTAGTCATTAAAACTCGATTATGGATGATTATAGGTCATAAAACCAGTGTAAATTCATGGAAAATCAGTAGAAAAATTTGGTTTTAGGGCTTGAGATTATGAGACCTTAAAAGGTCAACTTGAAGGGTCAAACGAACTCCAATTTTGGTGTTCTTTAAATGTACGGACTCGTGAGAGGACGAAGAACATTTTGGTATAAAAATTTCAGAGTTTCGGGACACGGTCCCGGGGGTCGGGTTTTGACCGGTTTCGAATTTTGAGCTAAATTTGATATCTTTCAATTGGAATTTGTTCCTTAAGCACATATTGATGATAAAAATCTAAACTTGGTAGATTTGGAGCCTTCGAAGGTTCATTCGAGAGTCAAGCGCATTGCAGAATAATTCCGGACTAGTTTTGAGGTAAGTAATGTCTTTAAATCCTGTCCTGAGGGTATGAAACCCCGGACTATGCACCCTTTCACGGGTTTTGAAATAAAAAGGTGGAAACTTTGGAACATGTTTCCTATTTAGGCGACTATTGAGTTGCGAAACCGATTTTTAAGCCTTTGCTTAATTAGTATTTATACATTATGATATGTTTTGGGCTATAAGCCGTGTTTGGGGCCTAGTGCCAACTTGTTTACCCTTCGGGGGTTATGTTTTACTATTTTCCTCACTGATATGTTATGATTTTTACTCAGTCTTTTCTGTGAAATTATTTTGACACTCAGAGTATTTTGATACTACTTCTGGAAAATGAAACACTGTTTTTGGGTCGAGAACCCGGTATATTTATGGCCTGAAGGAAAAATTGAGTGTGTCTGACTGAGTGAGACTGCTGGCCTATATTGTGAGGATGTTATGATATGAGTGAGGTTGTGGGCCTATATTGTGTGTGATTTATGCCATGTTGTGGCTTATTATAGTACTTGGGCTGTAGATGCCCCTCCGGAGTCTGAAACACACCCCAAGTGAGCGCCGGTACCGATTGAGTAATTCCCGCTGGGCTTATGATGAGTGAATGTGAGGTTGCCTGATGGGCAGAGTGATTGTGAGGTTGCCTGATGGACAGAGTGTTGGTGAGGTTGCCTGATGGGCAGAGTGATTGTGAGGTTGCATGATGGGCTGATACTGAAAAATATTGTTACAAGAAATGATTATGGCCCGAGGGGCAGTTTTATGAAAGATTTTACTGAGTTTTCAAACTATGATTTACTTCATTTTCACACTGGTTTTTACTGAGCATTTTACTGAGATATACCGATATTGCACTTGTTTCAAAGGTTTTTCTGGAAACTGATTTCAAACTTATTATTTGATGATTACTACATGGTGACGTGGTGTGTTACTGGTTTTGTGAAATTGTGTATCTATTCTGTGTGTTTATATTACTCAGATTGTGATTTATTTTCATTACTACTGAGTTGGCGTACTCATAAAGACTCCCTGTGCCTCTGTGCACAGATCCAGGTACTAGCTCGCAGCAGTAGCTGACGCAGGTTCGATAGCAGCATTCCACGGGATTTCGAGGTAGCTATCCAGCGTCCACAACTTCTCCATTTCCCTTCCTTATTTAGTTTTAGCATTTGATTCAGAGACATATATCATAGTTTTAGCAGAGTTAGATTTATTTATTGTTAGATGCTCATGACTATTGACTCCAGTTCTTGGGAGGTTTGCTTAGGCTAATATGGGAACGCTAATACTTAATTATATTATTTAAATGCTATGGTTGCATGCTTATTATTGAATTGTGAACTCTTATAATTGAACGAAAGCGCAGTAAGGTTATGGTTGGCTAGCCTAGTTCCACGATATGCGCCATCATGTCCTGTTAGGATTTGGGGTCGTGACAAGTTGGTATCAGAGCAATAGGTTTAAATAGGACTCAACGGTCATGAGCAGGTTTAGTATAGTCTTGCGGATCGGTACAGAGACGTCTGTACTTATCTTCGAGAGGCAAGCAGAACTTTTAGGAAACATCTATATTTTCTTGAACTCTTTCGTGCCAATCTATTGATTCTTGAAATCTAAACTTACGTTGTTTCGTTCTCTCACAGATGGTGAGGACACGCAATACCGCTCAGGGTGACCAGACACCAGCCATACCCACAAGGGGTCGAGGCCGTGGTAGAGGTAGGGGACCAGCCCAGGCATCAGTCGGGGTAGTACCACATGATCCCCCTATCGTTCAGGATCAGGTTCCCGCCGATGGAGCTCCAGCGGAACACGCTCAGGCACCGACAGTGCCTATTGTTATTCCGGGTCTTCAAGAGACCCTGGCTCAGATATTGACGGTGTGTTCCGGTTTAGCTCAGGCAGTTGTTATGTCCACTACTGCCACTGCAGCTCAGGCCGGGGGAGGCAATCGGACTCCAGCTGCCCGGACACCTGAGCAGGTTGTACGGGGTATTCAGGCACCAGGAGCAGCCCCAGGTCAGCCGGTTGCTCCAGCTCAGGATTTTGTGGTCGCTGCTATGCCTGAGGATGAGCAGCGCAGGTTGGAGAGGTTTAGCAGACTTAAGCCCCCGACTTTCAGCGGTACAGAGGGTGAGGATACCCAAGGTTTTCTGGATAAATGCCAGAGGATACTACGTACTACAGGTATTTTGGAGACCAGTGGGGTCTCGTTTATTACATTTCAGTTTGCGGGTGCTGCTTTTACTTGGTGGGAATCATTCGAGAGGCGTATGCCGGTTGGTTCAACACCTCTCACCTGGAAGCAGTTCTCCACGATCTTTTTGGAGAAATATGTTCCTCAGTTCCACAGAGAGGAGCAACGTAGGCAGTTTGAGAAGCTGCGCCAGGGAGAATTATCAGTCACCCAGTGCGAGATGAGGTTTTCTGAGTTATCCAGACATGCTTATGAGATTGTCCCTACTGACAAGAAGAGGTTAAGAGGTTTGTAGATANTTCAGCCTAACAGAGGTCGTTCATTTAGACCTCCACAGTCAGTTTGCCCAGCGTACAGTGGTGTATCGTAGGGGCAGGGTCCTCGCAATGCTCACCAGTGACGTTCATCTTTTAGTGCCCTTCCAGCTCAGAGCTCCGCCCGAGCATCATCTTATCAGGGTTGTTCTATGCATGGTTCGTCTGGTGGTTATCACGGTGGCATGGGTTTTCGTCAGTTTTCATCTCCATCTCCAGGTAATTGTTATGAGTGTGGAGAGTTCGTACATGAGTGGAGGCAGTGTCCCCGTCGTCCTAATAGTTCAGCTCAGCAGAGGGTTCAACCCTCGGCTTCAACCCCAATCACTTCACCACCTACCCAGGCCGCTAGGGGTGGTAGTCAGGCGGCTAGAGGTTTTCCTAGAGGGGGAGGTCGAGCAGGTGGAGGCCAGCCATGTATTTATGCACTTCCGGCTAGGCCTGATGCTATGGCGTCAGATGCAGTGATTACAGGTACTATTTCAGTTTGTCACAGTGATGATTTGGCTTTATTTGACCCTGGTTCCACGTACTCTTATGTCTCATCCNTTACTTCTATTCATGTTTCGACTCCGGTGGGTGATACTATTGTTGTGGACCGTGTGTACCGGTCGTGTCTTATATCTATTGGGGGTCTGGAGACCCGAGTGGACTTGAGGTTACTGAGTATGGTAGATTTTGATGTAATTCTGGGCATGGATTGGTTATCCCCATGTCATGCGATTCTTGATTGTCATGCTAAGACCGTTACCTTAGCTATGCCCGGAGTTCCGAGAGTTGAGTGGAGGGGGTCTATAGAGCATGTACCTAGTAGAGTGATTTCTTATTTAAAGGCACAACGTATGGTTGAGAAAGGGTGTGAATCTTACCTTGCGTTTGTGAGGGATGTTAGTAGTGAGACTCCATCTGTTGATTCGGTTCTCGTAGTCCGTGATTTTCCGGATGTATTTCCTGCAGACTTGACAGGCATGCCACCTGACATGGATATTGATTTTGGTATCGACCTGGTGCCAGATACTCATCCTATCTCTATTACACCTTACCGTATCGCACCAGCAGAGTTGAAGGAATTAAAAGAGCAGCTTCAGGAACTCTTAGATAAAGGGTTCATTCGGCCTAGTGTATTGCCTTGGGGTGCGCCGGTATTGTTTGTGGAAAAGAAGGATGCTTCGATGCGCATGTGTATCAATTATAGACAGTTGAATAAGGTTACAGTGAAGAACCGTTATCCTTTTCCTCGTATTGATGACTTATTTGATCAGCTTCAGGGAGCTAAGGTGTTCTCCAAGATTGACTTGAGGTCGGGGTATCATCAGTTGAAGATTCAGGATTCTGATATTTCGAAGACGGCTTTCAGGACCAGATACGGTCATTATGAGTTTTTGGTTATGTCATTTGGGTTGACCAATGCCCCAGCAGCGTTCATGCAATTGATGAACGTCGTGTTTCAACCCTATCTTGATACTTTCGTTATTGTATTCATTGATGACATCCTGGTTTATTCTCGTAGCCAGGAAGAGCATGCTTAGCACTTGAGAATCGTGTTGCAGAGATTGAGGGAGGAGAAGCTTTATGCAAAATTCTCCAAGTGTGAGTTTTGGCTTGGTTCAGTAGCTTTCTTGGGGCACGTGGTGTCTAGTGAGGGTATTCAGGTTGATCCGAAGAAGATTGAGGTGGTGCAGAGTTGGCCTAGATCGTCTTCAGCTACAGAGATTCGAAGTTTCCTTGGTCTGGCAGGTTACTACCGTCATTTTGTGGAAGGATTTTCTTCTATTGCGTCACCTCTGACCAAATTGACACAGAAGGGTGTTCTATTCAGATGGTCCGATGAATGTGAGGAGGGCTTTCAGAAGCTCAAGTCAACATTGACCACAACTCCGGTATTAGTGTTGCCTACTGGTTCGGGTCCTTATACGGTTTATTGTGATGCTTCTAGAGCTGGCTTGGGAGCGGTGTTAATGCAGGACGGTAGGGTGATCCTTTGTCGATTTTCAAAGCTGGAAAAGATGCAAGAAGACTGACGAGGCGCTGGAGTGAAGTGATTCCCGGGTGGGAATGGCGAACGGAGTTGGACTACCTACGCGTCGAGGCAGTTGAAGGTGCACGAGAAGAATTATCCAGTGCACGATCTTGAGTTAGCTGCCATTGTCCATGCCTTGAAGATTTGGAGGCATTATTTGTATGGAGTGCAGTGTGAGATTTTCACCGACCATCGTAGCTTGCAATATCTGCTAAGGCAGAAGGACTTGAATTTGCGACAGAGGAGATGGTTGGAGTTTCTCAAGGATTATGACTTGACTATTTTATATCATCCGGGGAAGGCCAACGTGGTGGCCGATGCCTTGAGTCGCAGAGCCGAGAGTTTGGGAAGTCTAGCTTATCTTTCAGCAGCAGAGCGACCTTTAGCCCTTGATGTTCAGGCTTTAGCGGGTCAGTTAGTGAGATTGGACTTGTCAGATCCTCCACGGGTGGTAGCTAGCATGGCTTCTCGGTCTTCTTTATTTGATCAGATTAAGGCGAGACAATATGATGACCGACACTTATTAGTTCTTCAGGATAGAGTTCGTCGGGGTGATTCCAGAGATGTAACTATTGGTGATGATGGAGTTATGAGGATGCAGGGCCGTATTTGCGTGCCCAACGTGGATGGTATTCGAGAGTTGATATTAGCAGAGGCTCACAGTTCGCGGTATTCTATACATCCGGGTGCCGCCAAGATGTATCAGGATCTGAAACAACATTATTAGTGGAGGCGGATGAAGAGAGATATTGTTGAGTATGTAGCTCGGTGTCTGAACTGGCAGCAAGTCAAGTATGAGAACTAGAGACCAGGTGGTTTGCTTCAGAGGTTAGATATTCCAGAGTGGAAATGGGAGAGGATTACTATGGACTTTGTAATTGGGCTTCCACGGACGTCGAGGGGTCTTGATGCTATTTGGGTCATTGTGGATAGATTAACCAAGTCCGCGCATTTCATTCCTGTCAGTACTACCTATACTTCCGAGCGGTTAGCTGGTATTTACATTAAAGAGATTGTCCGGTTGCATGGAGTTCCGGTTTCTATTATTTCTGACAGAGGTACTCAGTTCACATCTCAGTTTTGGAGAGCTGTACAGAAAGGTATGGGTACCGATGTAGAGTTGAGCACTGCATTTCACCCTCAGACCGACGGGCAGTCGGAACGGACTATTCAGATATTGGAAGATATGTTACGGGCTTGTGTGATTGATTTTGGTGGTTCATGGGATCAATTTCTGCCATTAGCGGAGTTTGCATATAATAACAACTATCAGTCCAGTATTCAGATGGCCCTGTATGAGGCTTTATATGGTAGGAGGTGTAGATCTCCGGTTGGTTGATTCGAGCCTGGTGAGGCTAAGTTATTGGGCACAAACTTGATTCAGGATGCGTTAGAGAAGGTGAAGTTGATTCAGGAGCGACTTCGGACGGCGCAGTCTAGACAGAAGAGTTATGCGGACCGGAAGGTTCGGGATTTGTCATTTATGGAAGGTGAGAAGGTACTGCTAAAAGTATCACCCATGAAAGGTGTTATGAGGTTCGGAAAGAGAGGAAAGCTGAGTCCTCGGTTTATTGGTCCTTTTGAGGTGCTTCAGAATGTTGGAGAGGTGGCTTATAGACTTGTCTTGCCACCCAGCTTGTCGAATGTTCATCCGGTGTTTCATGTGTCGATGCTTAGAAAACACGTTGGTGATCCGTCTCATGTGTTAGACTTCAGTACAGTTCAGCTCGAGGGTGATATGTCATATGAGGTGGAGCCAGTAGCAATTTTGGCTCGTGAGGTTAAAAAGCTGAGATCTAAGAAGATAGCATCAGTGAAGGTGCAGTGGAGAGGTCAGCCAGTAGAGGAAGCTACCTGGGAGACCGAGTGGGAGGTGCAGAGCAAGTATCCTCACTTGTTTGAGACTCCAGGTATGTTTCTAGACCCGTTCGAGGACGAACGTTTGTTTAAGAGGGGGAGAATGTAACGACCCGGTCCTTCGTTATGTAAAACCTGCATTATAATTATTTTTATTGACTTGTTATAGATTGGTTATACTGTATTTGATGTATTAGAGTTGATAGGCTTGAAATCGAATGGTTGTAGTGAGAGTTCAGTCAATTAGCCTTTAAAAGTAGCCTTAAAATGGGAAAAGTCAACTAAGAGTTGACTTGTTGGTAAACGACCTCAGAATGCAAATTTTATGGCTCGTATAGCTTCGTTAGGTGATTTGGGACTTAGCAGTGTGTTCAGAATAATTTTGTGATGTCCGGTGTAGAATTAGGCTTGAATTGGTGAAAGTTAGTTTTTGGCGATTTCCGGTCGGCAATGGAAAATAGGCTATCGGGGTCGGAATGTAATTCCGACAGTTGGAACATGTTTGTAATATCATTTTGGAATTGTCTGCAAAATTTCAGGTCAAACGGAGTTGGCTTGGATAGTTTCGGCATCATTGGTGAATTTTAGAAATTTCAAAGTTCTTAGGCTTGAATCCGATGTAATTTTGGTGTTTTGATGTTAGTTTTGGTGTTTAGAGAGTACAACTAAGTTTGAATGATCATAGGTGTTTTGAATCCTATTTTCATAAACGTTGTTTTATTATATTCATAACAATTACATTATTTCTTTCAGCCCAGTATTTGCAGTATTCTTTAGTAGTTCGTGAATTGTGACACCAGACCCTAGGGTAGTCTTAGAGTTATTTATATAATTAGTTCGTGGTTTGGTTTATTTATTTGGTTATTATTTTACAGTTGAAATTATTCACTGAAAACCATTAGATTTAGTTTACTTTAAATTTATTTTATTATGTTTAAATGGGTAATCAAAGGAAATAGCTAGTCGAACTCCAATATTGGCTTGCCTAGCAAGTGCGGTGTTAGACGCCATCAGGATCCCTAAGGTTGGGAATTTGAGTCGTGACAAAAACTAGTGAGGACTTAAAATTTGTTCGGATGGCATCGTCAGTGCGAGGCACTGTCTGGGGCACTAATATTTCTGCGCAAGGCCTGTCTATGGCGCCATTGTTTCTGCACGAGGCACTGTCTGGGGTGCTAATGACAATGACTGGACAATGACTTGCACTGTCTATAGCGATGAATTTTCATTGCCTTGTACGTCTTCTTTTATTGCTCCATTTTATAGCACATGGTACTATTCCGTGCGACTTTTCTCCAATTCATGTCCAAGTATTTCTACACGTGAAATAAACTTTATTAAGCATATTTGTCACACAAATTAGCATCCAAACAACAAGCAAGTAGGGTAAATACGTCATGACCCAATTCCAAGGTAGGCCTTTGCAACCCGTGGTAGAAAATAAGAATTTTTACCATTCTATAATAGACGAGGTTATTATTTAATTATATTAGCATATGTAATTTGCTTTTTATATACAAAATAATATATCAAACTCCAATGTTACTCATTTTAGACTTCATTATTCTTTATTATTTCTCTCTCAATTCCTCTTCGATTCGTATTTTGCATATGAACATGCTCGGAACTTTGATGAATGGTGAAAAAGTATTATTAAACTAGTTCAAAGCCATAGAATACATACGTGAAGCACCAAAATGGGTTACCAAAATGATTTTTTGATGTGTCTACATAAGTAGCGCTTGGAATTAAATTGGAACTAATTGATGGTATAATTAAAATTAAACCAAATTAAAATGTGTACACATGAGCTTAAACTTATTGACAACTATTAGAAAGCTTAGAACCGTTGAATTTGAAAATCGAATTTTGCGAAATTGTTACTTGTTTGGATTAGGTGTTATTACAAATCACTGGGATTATCCTTTGGAGTTTATATCTCAATTTTGAGAGAATTTGTGAAGATTGAAGGTGGTTTTGGTTGGAATTTCATATTGAAACTCGGAGAAGATGATATAAACAGAATGTAAACGGCATACAAAATAAATAGAAGTAACATAATTGAATAAAAATTATATATGAATTGTAGTTTTTGATCGGAATATGTACAAAATATTTATTTAAGCTATTGATAAGTTGTATATTTTGACCAGATTTGTATTTTTTTTATAAAAAACTTTAGTTGCTTTATGTGAATAGAAAAACTTAGATAAACTGATAAATAAGTTTAAAATCTCGTGTATATATATATATGAAAAAGCCCCTAAAAAATAGTCATTCTGAATCAGAAAGCACGTATGGAATTGAATTGCTAAATAATATGGCAAATATATATTGTATACCCGCCCTCCAAAATAATAGTCGGTAAATGTATATTTTTGGTATATATGTACAAAATGCATATATATATATATATATATTGTGTATTAGGCTAGTAGTTGCAATTATATTCGTCCGACCGGCCCAATGTATTAAAAGCCCAAATAATACTCCATGAATCCCAATTTGATCACACAAGTGTAATCAAAATTATTCTAACCACTCGTATTATATATAACAACAAGAGTTTCTTTTAACTCAGTGCTTTAGTAGTTGTGCTTTTATGGCAACTACGAATTTCTAATCTCCATCATTCAAATTCAAAGTAAGAAAGCAGAAATAATGAAAAGGAAGAAAACCCTTTGAAGGAAAAGGGAAACATTCCAAAAACAGAAAGGAGAAGACATATTGGATTTGATTGCTTCTCTCATTCAACAGAATAGACAAAAGTCCTAACATTGGCAATTCAAGGTCCTTAGACGTAGTTTGCATGTATTCCTTTTTCCATCTTTTTGACCGGATACAGATTTTAAACATTAATTTAATTTATTAATCAATATTGACGATAATAATATATTAAATTATTTTTTAAATTGTTACTTTTATAAAACTAAATAGTTAAATGAATTTAAATTCTCGACGTGATAGTTATATAAAATAAACTCACACCAGAATGAAAAATTAAGAATTGCAGAATTCAAAGAGGAGACAATAAGCATTTAATTTTCTTGCAATTAGGAGATCAATTTTCTTCAAAAAATTTAAATCAAAATTCTCATATTAAAACATACATTTTAAAAAGGTTATATTAGTTTTTTTTGGATAAAAAACATTTAATATTTGGAAAAAGTCGTAATAGCAAAATTATCTGACTTTTTAAAGAGTAGCTGCGAAATGAAATAAATATAATATAAAAAGTAATGCAAAAATTTGGAGATGTCTAAAAAGAGGTGACAGATAAATGGGTGAGATGGAATAATACATCATTAATTAAGAGATTGTGATACTTAAGGGCTAAACAAGTGATGTTGATTCTTGATTCTCATTTCTCATTTCTCATGACACATGGACCAACATCCATTTCCTACCATACAATTCAACTTTAATTTAAAGCTAATAGCAAGTAGAGCATATGTGCCCTCATATATGAATATAGGCCGGTTATAGCTTCTGTCCCAAGTCCTATAAGGAAATAAAAGCCTTACTTCAAAACTCTAATCATATATCAACATGAAAATCTTATGTTAAGGTAGGTACATTTTGGTACGGGTCCAAGATCAAATTGAATACCAGGTGGTAAATTCCCTACTAAACTTCAATATATGGAATAGTGATCAAATATTAAAAAACTTGTTCAGAAATTTTCAAATAAAATCACTTTTTTTTATTCTCAACTTCTTAACTTTTTGTTAATATTAATATTCATGTCAAATACAATTCAACTTTTAAATTCTCTTTTCCCCCCTTCCAATTCAACTTAAGAGCTGTAGTTTAAGACTTTATTGTTCAGGCGCTTGTCTTTTATGACCAGAACAAGTAGGTATTTAGCAGCCAAGCATGGGCGAAGCTACATGCTATATAGGGTGGTCAATTGATCACCCTTCGTCATAAAATTATATCGTGTATATAAGTAAATTATTAAATTTTAAATATATATATATATATATATATATTATATTAAACGCTGTTTTTAGGAGAATTTTTTTCACTATTTTCAAATTTAAATACTTTTAAGTAAATTTCTGGCTTCGTCATTGAGACCGACGAGAAAGATCGAGTCCCTTTGGCTCTTTATTTTTACAGCCGTAGTTAATGCCTACCACCTTATCTTCGACTGTTGAAAACCACTGCATTTTTCCTTAAACTTTTTTTTCCCCTCCCAACTGATTTAAAAATTAACCATATAGCAGATGACACTGTCAATCGATACAACAAAATAAGATTAGTATCAGCGTGAATTATGTAATTTTCACTTACTCTCTATGTAACAAAATTTTCGATCTACTAGCCGCCAGTGGAATGTGAGAGTACCTCACCAACTCAAAACAATTCTAAAGCCAACTTTTATATATATATATATATATATATATATATATATCTTTTTATTTTTATTTTTAACCAACCTCAAACCTTGGTGCAAATGAACACGAAGAGGCTGAACAACAACAATAGTTGGTGGTGCAGTGACGTTTTTTTTTCTAACTATTGAGAATATTTATATTTTAATCACAGTCATTAGTTAGTTAATACAGTGTTAGTCAGTTAATGGTACTGGAGTTAGTTAACACTATACGTTAGTTAGTTAATACTGTAGCTATTAGACCATAGTTAGTTTACAGTTAGTTAGCCAATCAATACACACACACACATATATATATATATATATATACACATTTGAGTGGAGCACTAATGCTGATGATGAAGTTCATTTCTTCATTCTATTTTTCTTCTTCTTAGTTGAGCTCTTCATTCTCTCTAGAAGCTTCCTTCGTAGCCATGGGAGCTGTGATAGAGGTTCTGTGATTTCATTCTTATTGTCGATCTTTGCATGGTATCAGAGCAAGGCCGATCTAGCCTTTCTATACCTTTATTTCGTTGAATTGATTTCTGTCTCTCTTCGATTTCGATCTTTTTCGAAATTTGCCCTAATTCGAAAAATACAGTTGTATTGTTGACGATTTGTTGATTATCATTCTCGATTATGTTGTGCTTGATCAAAATGAGTCGACTGGAGTGGATACTGCTGCTACGATTACTGCAACGAACACAAGTTTCGATCCAAGTGATCCCTTGTATCTTCATCCGTCAGATAACCCAGGAGCTATGCTTGTTTCAGTAGCTTTTGACGGAATAGGATACAGATCCTGGAGGAGAAGTGTATTGAGAAGTCTATCTGTGAAGAACAAATTAAGCTTTGTAAATGGTGAATGTAAACAGCCAGATACTTCGTCGCCACAATTTCGACAATGGGAACGATGTGATAATATGGTGACATCTTGGATATTGAATTCACTCTCCAAGGAGATAGCAGATAGTGTGGAATATGCGAATGATTCTGTTGAGCTTTGGAATGAATTGGAGGATAGATATGAACAGACCAATGGAGCGAGACTGTATCAAATTCAGAAGAAAATCAACGACTTATCCCAAGTTACACTTGACGTAACTACATATTACACTAAATTGAAGAAATTGTGGGAAGAACTTACTACTTTGAACAAGAGGAATCAGTGTAATTGTGTTTGCAATTGTGGGGCGAAAGAGAGTATGTTCAAAGCTGAGCAAGACAGAAGACTAATTCAGTTCCTCATGGGATTAAATGAGGTCTATACAGTAGTTCGAGGTAGCATCCTCATGATGAACCCTCTACCTAGCCTAGCCCAGGCCTTTTCGCTCCTAGTTCAGGATGAGAAATAGAGGGAGATTAAACCAGTTAACCACATGCCTTTTGAATCAACCTCATTGAATGTGAACACAACAGGACAAGGTCTTTTTAAAACAAATTTTCGGACAAATAGTTATGGTGGAGCTCCTAGAACTAGGCTTGTATGTGAATATTGCAGGAGACTAGGTCACACTAGGGACAGATGTTACAAACTGCATGGATATCCACAGAACAATCAGAATATTGTTCAAACTTTTACTCCAAGGCATTCTTCAAATGGGCACAATTATGGTCAGAGTTCTAGATACAACAATAAGGGCAAGAGAGTGGTTGCAAATGTGCAAGGAGTCAGCAATGGTGATGTTACTAGCAAGGAAAGTGAGAACAAAATACAAGATGATGTAAGAAATATGAAGATCACTAAGGAACAATATGGTCAACTTGTGAATCTACTACAACATTTTCATGTGGGAAATGGAGACTCTGGAGGTTCTCAGCCACCTAGTGCTAATGCTGCTAACTTTGCAAGTATGATAGTATGCACATCTTCTATAGATTTTGGTAAACTTTCTTGTAGATGTTTTGAGTCCAAAATTGATACATGGATATTGGATTCAGGAGCATCCAATCATATGACTTTCAACAGATCCCTAATGTCTAACATCAACCTTTTACCTTACCCTCTCCTAGTAGTTCTACCTAATGGATACAAGGTCAAAGTTTCTGAAATTGGTGATGTTGTTCTAACATCTAAAATTGTGTTGCATAAAGTTCTCCTAATTCCTTATTTCAAATTCAATTTTGTGTCTGTTTTCTGGTTAACCAAACATCTCAGAGGTATTGCATCATTCACTAACAATATATGTCTTCTGCAGGCCCCTTCACTGAAGAGGCCTCTGGAGATTGGTAGAGTAAGGGATGGCTTGTACCTGTTGTGCACCAAGTGCCTGAGAAACAGTGATTCTCATAGTCCAATTTTTACTCATTTCTGTGATGTAAAATAGCACTTCTCTCAATAATCTGCAGTTGCCCTTATTCTCATCTGTAAATAAATTCTTTATGAATGATATGCATAACACTTCTCTTTCAAGCCTTAATTCTACTGTTTTGAATGATAGTATTTCAAAATCTAAGCATTTCTCTAATAATGTGAATGTTTTATGGCACAATAGATTGGGACATGTACCATTTGCAAATATGAGAGGCATTTCCACCATACCAACTAGTTTTTCTCCCAAACAACCTTTCATCTGCACAATTTGTCCCATGGCAAGGCAGGCTAGACTTCCTTTTCCACAAAAAACTAGTACAACCTCCAAAGTTTTTGAACTACTACATGTAGACTTGTGGGGACCCTACAGTGAACACACTCATGATAAATACAGATACTTTATTACCATGGTAGATGAACATAGCAGAACTACCCGGACTCAGTTGTTATCCTGCAAAAGCAATGCCTTACAGGCAATTAAGAGTCTCATTCTTTTAGTTGAGAACCAGTTCAAAACCAACATCCAGTTCATTAGATCTGATAATGGACTGGAGTTTAACAACCTAGAAGCCAGTACCTTCTTTCAATCAAAGGGCATTATCCACCAAAGAACTTGTCCCTACACACCAAAACAGAATGGAGTGGAGGAAAGAAAACATAGATATTTACTTGAAACAGCTAGAGCATTGCTTTTTCAATCTAAATTGCCTTTGAAATACTGGGGGGAATGCATCCTAACAGCAACACACATTATCAATAGACTACCTACTGTTTACCTCCAGAATAAATCTCCTTTTGAAGTCCTATATGGTAAAAAGCCAGATTATACACAGCTTAGAAGCTTTGGCTGCCTATGCTTCCCCACAACACCTAAAGTCCACATAACCAAATTTGAGCCAAGGTCTGTCCCACATGTCTTTCTTGGGTATCCTTTTGGTGTTAAAGGTTACAAAGTTTTGGATTTGGCAACTAAAAATATTCACATTACTAGGGATGTTGTTTTCCATGAGTTCTTATTCTCATTTGATCTACATTCAAAATCAAACCCTCTGCCAAGGTTCTTTGACAATGCCACATGTGATGAAAAAGTACCTGTTGCTCACAATGAAGTTCAGAATGAATCTACTAATCCATATCACGAAACTCTCTGAATCCATCTCATTCATCACCTACCTCCTCCTCTTCTTCATCTTATTCTCATTTTGATCCCACACCTCAAACTCCTGACTTCACTTCTAATCTCATTGATCCACCAACTTACTCACCATCTTTCACTGATGTACAACCAACACATCACTCTCCCATTCCTCAAGAAGGTCACAAAGGGAATATAAGACTCCCACTTACTTGAGAGATTATGTTCACAATGTTAACAATAAAGAAAAACATTCCTTTTCTCTCAACAATTTGTTTTCCAGTTGTCACCATATATAGCTCATGAATCCATGAATCCAAGTAGTCAAGATTTGGTAAGTAACATCTGCAATGACAGTGAACCATCATCTTTTGAAGAAACTGCTGTTAGCCCTGCTTGGCACGCATCAATGATTCAAGAGTTTGAGGCACTCTATGCTAACAATACATGAGATCTAGTCACTCTTCCTCCCAACAAAAAGGCAATAGGGTGTAGATGGGTATACGAAGTGAAACATAAGTCTGATGGAACAATAGAAAGGTTCAAAGCTAGACTAGTGGTAAACGAATACACTCAACATGAGGGTATAAATTTCACAGAAACTTTTTCTCATGTAGTAAAGATGACTACAGTGAGAACACTTATTGCTGTTGCTGTTAAAAATGACTGGTCTATGTTCCAGTTGGATGTGAACAATGCTTTTCTTCATGGAGACTTGCATGAAGAAGTTTATATGCAAGTTCCACCAGGGCTCATGGTAAAAGATCAATCTTTGGTTTGCAAGTTGAACAAGTCACTATATGGCCTTAAGCAAGCTAGTAGACAGTGGTATGAGAAATTGACTGAAGCTCTATGCTCTAAATGTTTCAATCATTCCTTGAATGATTCCCTTTTCTGTAAACAAAATGGAAAATTGGTGATTTATGTGGCAGTGTATGTAGATGATATCCTAGTGACAGGAACAAATATGGAAGGCATATTGCAGCTGAAAGCCTTCCTTCATGAGAAGTTCAAGATAAAAGATTTGGGTTGCTTACACTATTTTTTGGGGCTTGAAGTCTTACACAGAACTGATGGTGTGATTATCTCAAAGAAAATTTGTTTTGGACCTGCTGAAAGAATACAATTGCTTAGAGTACACTGCTCTAAGTTCTCCTCTGGATCCTAATGAAAAATTAAAGGCTAAGGAAGGCATGCCATTGAGTGATCCTACTTTTTACAGGAAACTAATAGGGAAATTGAATTTTCTCACTAATACCAGGCTGGACATTGCCTTTGGAGTCCAGCATCTAAGCCAGTTCATGCAGGATCCTAGAGAGCCTCATTTAAAAGCTGCTTATCATCTCCTGAGATATCTCAAGGGTGATCCTACCTTGAGAATTTTCATGTCTAAATCTGCAGATTGGAATGTGAAGGCCTGTTGTGACTCTAATTGGGCATCTTGTCCAGATACCAGGAGGTCTGAGAGTGGATATGTAGTTCTGCTAAGCAATAGCCCACTCAGTGGATATTCTTTAACAAATATTTTAGAAAACAATTTTGGTTGTACAAAAAACCGAAAAAACGATGCTCTTAAAATACTAGTTGAACTGCTGAACCTAATTTCATAGCCAGGAGGAGGCACGATGCAATATCAGGAAGCATGCAGAGAGTCCACCTGGATCCGAACATTTCAGAATAAATTTGACAAATGTTACATGTACCCTACCTACTCCCCCCCCCCGAAACCCGACCCACCCAACCTACCTTCGTCCAAAGACCTCTACTCTACTGTTATTAGTGATTAGTCTCACCTTTTCTTTTTACTCTCTCTGTAGCTCCAAATATAATACCACCATTGCCCATAACCCCTTTTTCGTTTCTCTCTCTTATTCTGCATTTTTTGTTCTGATTCGGAAATCTTTTCCTTTTTATGGGTTTGTTTCTACCGTCAAATCCTCTCTCACCATCTCTTTTGAGCTAGATACTAGCATATATTCAGTTTCTGTCTCTTTCTAAGCACTACTCGTTCACCATTTGCATCCTTCTATCTCTAGAGCTTTTTCTTCCGATTCCATTCTTTGAGTTCTCATCCTGCCTGCAACATGAAGGTATCTTTGATCATTTATTTCTTTATTTATTCCCCTTTTTATTCTCTTCTTTTTCTCAGTGTCCTCACTTGTGTTCAAGACTTTGCCTTTTTGCTATTCCACTTTTGGAATATTTCACAAAATGCTTTTGCTTTGAATTCCTTTTGGGAATTTAATTTTTTTTGGATTTCATTGATTCCTGAATATTCTTTTTCTTGTTTAATTTTGTCGGTGGTTGATCCTGTTGTCTAATGATTTGTTTCCTCTGTTTTGTTGAGTCTAACACTGCTAATTTGTACTTGGATCCATAATTTCTCAGTTTTGCTTCCCTCTTTTCCCCCTTATTTTATGGTTGTTGGTTCTGTTTTTCACCTGTTATTTTGCAAAGGTTTTAATGTTTTTTTATGCAGAAATTTATCTTGAATTTGGAGGTGCACGATGTCAGAGACAAACGCAAGGCCTTGAAGACGGTCTCTGCTCTTCCAGGTATTGATATATTAGGAGTAATTTTTTTACATTTTTCACTAATCAGGTTTTCAAGCTAAAAAGGAGTAGAAAAACTACTGATCTTCCAGAATTTTCCAAGTAAATCATTTTGACGTTACAATGGCGATTGGGACACAAACTCGTGATCCTATGGTTCCAGTTGTCGGCTGTTTCCTCCACGGCTGTCGTACCAGTGGCAAGACACGTCACCTGGCACCGCTATTTCGAAATTTTTTACTCCATAAATATATGTAATACTAATATTTTTCTGAAAAGCAATATGTATATATCAGAGCATATGTGCCTTTAGCAATAAGGGAAGAAACTATTTTGGGAAACTATTTGAGTTGGTGGTGACTCACTGTTGAAGGTTTAGGAGGATCCAATATTGAAGATGGTAGTTTCTGCAACTTGGATTAGGTACTAGGCCATTCACTATCTATCACCAAATGGATTCTACTTTCTACTAATTTGAAAAAGTTGGACCATTCTGATGTGGCGCCACGTCAAGTGGGTCCACCATGTTTGTAAGCTGTTTTCCATTTTCTTTCTTTGGGAAGATGTGATGAATGAGTGGTTATTGTAGGTTGGGATTCTAGTCATGGTAAGTGCCCACATTGTTGATTTCAGTGATGGGACTTAAAAAAAAAGAAAGAAATATATATGTAGTTTAGTGATGATTACGAACGCATTACCTAATATCGTCCTAAGAGATTTTGCCTTGAGTAGTTGTTCTATCAACTTCATTGCTGCACTGCTTTCAGTAGTAGTCAATTTTTAATTTGGTATAATGGCCTAATGCTCTTTTGGAGAAAATAATTTGCTATACAAGTAACCAAAACATGAAGAAAAAATGATGGTTGTGCAATAACAGTTGAAATCTGGTGACAAAGTTGTTACTACAAAAGTTTGTTTTCAATATAGGCAAAATTCAATTACTTAAAACTACACCTTAGTGAGGGGTAGTGGAGTTTGATTGAGCTATTTTCTGTGACATCTAAAAGCTGCAAAATGAAATTAACCGGTGGATGTTATGATGAGATATTGCAGGAATTGATGAGATCTCAATAGATATGAAAGGTAAGAAGTTAACCATCATCGGGACGGTTGATCCAGTGAGTGTAGTGAGCAAATTGAGGAAGTTTTGGCCAGCACACATAATCTCAGTAGGACCAGCAAAAGAGCCAGAGAAGAAAGAGGAACCGAAGAAAGAAGAAGGGAAGAAAGAAGAGGCTAAGAAGGAGGGCGAGGGTAAGAAAGAAGACGCTCCGAAGGAGGAAGGAAAGAAAGAGGAGGCTAAAAAGGAAGAAGAAGGTAAGAAGGACGAAAATAAGAAAGACGAGCCCAAAAAGGAAGAAGAGAAGAAGGCAGATGCACAACCACAACCAATGCCAATGCCAATGCCAATTCCATTCCCACAACAACAGTATCATCCAGCTGTGGTTGGCATGGTACCGCCTTATCGACCATATTATCCTCCTCCTCATATGCAAGCCATGCCCTACAGGCCATATTATCCTCCTCCCGCGCAAACATACTACCAGGTTCACCACAGCATGGAAGAGAATCCTAATGCATGTGTTATCTGTTAAATTGGTTACATAACTGGAATCATATATTATATGTATACATAGCTCGCTGTTCTTCTTGTTTTTAGTTGGTCTTGGGTTATTCTATTAGCATGAAACCGAGACTAATATTCTGAGAACAGAGGAAATCTATTGTGAATACACAATGATGCCATATTTGTCTTTTCAGATTCAAGAATTGTGTATAGAGAATTGAATAAGAGTTTTGCTACCCCTTTTTGCTTATTCTTACAGAGAAATTCAGCTTGATCCCATGTGCTGCTCATTGTGCTCCCTCTGTTCTTGGACTAACTAGGAAATAATAGATTGTTTATTAGTACAAAGATCTTATACTTTGGGGTAGGGAAGTAGCTTAAAGGTTGAATGATTTGCTGGCAAGTTGCTTAATGCATGTAATTTTTACTTCTCTCTTCTAGCATGTTCCTACTTAAAAAAAGGCATTCTGGTGCATTAAGCTCTCGCTAGAAGGATCTATTGTACGCAGTCTTATCCCGTGTTTTTGCAAGAGGCTATCTCAACGGCTCGAACCTGTCGAGACAAATTTAATATTATTGTTAAAGTACAAGTTGGTGAGACAAAATTCAAAGGAGCATGCTCTGGCATTTCTTTACTTTTCAGAGAAACAAAAATTGGTGCTAGCCATGCTTCATTCCACATGAAAACTAAGCCATTGATTTGTTTTCTTGGATTTTTATTCTACAAACATGTGATTTATAAAAAGAATATACCTCATTATGGTGTACTTTGTGCCATACTTTTGTCAATTAGTCAATGATGGGGATTCTCTTTTTTCTTATTAGCAGTTTTGTTTAAGATGAAATAGTACCAAACTTTTATAGTGTAATTTAATTTTGTTGAAGACTGTGAACTATAGAAAAATGTTTGACCGCAGGCTTCTATGAAAGTGGAGTACTAAATTAGCCATCTAAAAGTTTGAACCATAAATAAATAGAGGTCCAGATTCAAAGTGTATACTTACTTTTCAATATTTTGGATTTTCCAATCTTACTTTAAGCAGGTCCCCCACCATTAGGATATGACTTTAGATCAAAGAGTTAGCCATTGAGACGAAAGATGCGAAAAGGATTACTGATTGTTGTGTGATGTAACTTGTCACTTTTAGTGTTCCATATCCTAATTTAATCCTAGCCGCAAACATTATTTTCTAAAAAAAGTATTTCTTTTTAGGTGCAGATGATGGATTTCCCTAAAGCTTCTGTGTGAAAAAATTAGTTTAGTGGTTATAATTTCTACCAAATGTCTCTCCCTCCAATATTTACTATTCCCCTTCATTCAATCTATTTTTTTTTCTGGTTAAAGAAAGGGAAGGCAAGATCGCTGGCTGTATGATTTACTTATCGCACTATGTCACTAAACATGGTCTCATTGATTTAATTATTGTTGCGGGCAGACACAATTCACATTTTTCGAAAAATAACAATATCTAATGAAATAAGTTAAAGGATATGATATGATAACCATTACGTCTTCTGAATATTTGTACTGCTTACTTTGTATCAAGTGGTCACGTAAATGCATCGATGGGCTTTTTAACTTTTCAAGCTTTCAATAATCGATTCTTTTACTTCTACAGCTAGTTATTTACTTATTTATTTTCACTTCATTACGTAGTCCTGATTTTGGAAGTTTCGGATTATTGAACAATAGTGAACGTGCTGATAATTGGTTGAAACTATTGGGTTAGAATTAAACCCTCTTAATAAGAAGCGCTTTTATCCTTCGCTGGTCCTATTAAGCGCTAATTAGAATTAATCAAGTCGACACCTAAACCTACTTGAACACCTTACTCTTACTTGTATAGTGTATCCACAAAATTACGCATGGGTTCTATATCAATATATTAGACATTAAACTAAACGTACGTACTAATAGTCATTCTAGTCGGTTTGCTCTGGCTGGCCATGTGTTAGAATGATCAATGATTGCTCTAATTGTGCGTCAGCAGAATGTTTTGGGCGGCATTTCTGGACAAAGCCAAATGGGACTCAGAGAAATGTGTTTGTTTTGATTATTGAAGGATGTAAAGACTACGAAATTTCTAATCTCAATTTCACTTGCCTATCTAGGCTGCAAAGGTACATGGACATGCTTCTTTCTTTTGTCCTTGTTATTTTCTTTTCCTAGTAGGTTGGTTAAATAAACGCATGTAAGCAATTTTGTCAGGTCATTGCCAACTTAGCCAATTGATCAAAATACTCCAAAGAGATATCTTTAGATTTAATTGAGCTCATTGTTTTCGGCTTGAATATATATATATGCATATACAAAAATAAAAATTCAGACTGAGTACAGTATGAAGATACAGACTCGTCTATTTCTATTCCACTATGACACGGCAATAAGCAGGCTATCTTTCTTTTCTTTGGAAGAATGACGAAATAAATAGTGTTCGAAAACATTACGTACTATGTTGTCCTATGTCAATGCGTTGTATTCGGAAGGTACTCAACTAACACCACAAAAGTTTTTGTACTTTTATTAAAGATTAAAGAAAACAGCTGCGCATCATCCACAACTCTTGCATCATGCTTTTCCTTTCTTTTCTGTCAATAATCAAAGACAATCTAATGTCATGATTTTCACTCTTTTGTGGAATTGGTATTAGTTAAAACTATCGAATTATCAAGCTAGTTTTTGTCCTTTGAATCACAACCTTTGCTGCTAGTGTCCTACATATATACTAAAAGAAACATTTCCTTACATTTTTAAAGGGGAACAAAAGATTTACAGTAGAAACTGAAAGAATTAAAAGCGAAATCAATGTACCAATTGAGAATTAATTAGCTTATATGATTTTGAACACTATGTTATTAGTTTCTTATATTTTGTATTGCAGAAAGTTCTAGAATTATACCTTATTCTTGTAATTTACTAATTTTTACGTCTAATAATCAGTCTCAATTAAGAACATATATTCGTTATACTTATAGTGAATGCTTTTAAAATCGTCACATTTGAAACCTCCATCTTTAATTTGTTTATGAAACTTGAGAGTATATGTTCGATAACTTTGTCGTTGAATTACGCACCATTTCAAATATTTATCTCTTTTTAAAGGTTATGCACTTTTGAAAAATTATTATTGATTACAAAAAAACAAATAAGCAAATAGTAGTGTCTACCAAAATAGAGGAGAAAAAAGGCTCTTCATGACATGGAATGGTAGCTTAATGACTCACTTGATGGATACGCAAACCTAAAAACTTGACAGTTATTACGTTAACGTCATTAGTTAATATTATTACTCATGTCTAATGAATAAATAATGTGCTACAATACACAATTGATGTGATATGAAGGGTAGTTGCATCACTGCAACATGGCTTAATAGGTTCAAACAAAAACATAAAATTAGTCTGCTGGTGTAATAAGTGATGCAACTCTTATAAGTTTTAACAATATTAATGACCTTTCAAGTTCAGTCCGACGTGGTTTAAAAAATTTAAGTGAATATTCCACATTACCAAAAAATTGGAACTTCTTAAAATTAGTTACTACTCCCTCTAAAAGTCTTCAATCAAACTGTTGTGTAATAAATTTGATTGGGGTCCTTAGGTTGTAACCAAATACTCATACATAGATACACAATTCTGTTACGATGATGTGCTTTTCCATGCAGGGGCGTACACATAATTTTTATAAGCGGTGTCACCATTTAAAAAATAAATTACTAAAATGACATAAAAGGTAAAAAAAGTTTAGAAGAGTACCACCAACACCGGTATTTAGAAGTTAGCACATTATAACAAAAAAGAGTTAATTTTTTCCAAAATTATAGTACTAAATCCGCTTAAGTTATACTAAAATCGATACATATTATATTTGTTTATTTATCATTATAGAGCTCAATCCTCACATAATCTAACTTTAAACTAAAGATACTTAAAAAATGATCAAAAAATATAAATGACTTTCGATCCCACACCCTTTACATGAAAATGGGCAGGCTGTCCGTCGGACCATGTAAACTCATTTGTCAAATAGTTTCATTTAATTTATATATTCGGTTTGCTCATTCATTATGTTTGTTTAGTAAAATTTTCCGGCGAAGCGGTGTTCGATGACACCGCTTTGACTAACGTGTATCCGCCCCTGATTCCATGCGTTGGAAATTTCTTAACTTTTTTATGTACTTATTGTTTGCATATGATGTTAATTGCTTTTTAGCTAATTGACGGAGTTTGATTATTTAAGTTCCCTAATGAATATGTAGCAGGTTAACATTATATTGTTGATATCACTATTTATACATGGTGTAAGACAAAGCAAAATGGTAAGACACTCCTCACTCATAGAAAGAAAATTACCTAACGTTTGTGTTGGTAAAAATAAATATTACACGTGGAATTAAGTATGTGGCTGATGTGGCAAAACACGTGGATCATTGAGAAAGCGACAACTGAAAAGGTGCATTAGAAGAGGCACAAGTTATAATAAGTATGATTGAAACAACCATGAGATAAAAGGAGTACAGTCACTCGAGCCTGAATTCATGAATGAAGAGATATCGACATGATGAATCAGGACAGAAAAGAGGGAATGTTCATGAATCGTCAATTAATGGACGTGAATGATCACAGACGTTACAGAATCTTCATAAAGAGTTACGATTGCCTATTATAACGTCTCATTAATATCATAAATGCTCATATTGATTCAGTCATAAAAGGGAAAAAGACGTTGTACTTCTAGATTCTTATATAAGGGAAGGAATTTTCACTTGTAAAGACACGTTCTGATTATTATTGGAATACAATTATTTTCTTGTGCTTTCTATCATTACTTTGCCATTTCTGATTCTAATTTCCTTTCTTATTGAGAGAATACATAATTTCTTGGTTATCAGTAGCCCGAGTATTTCTAAAAATAGGCTTTGGCTGAGAATCTAATTCTTTGGTTAAACAAATTTGTTCTGTTACCGGGAATCTAATAATCTTCTTACTTTCCAAATCTCTCTCTCAAAACTAAGTCACGTTGAATGCCAATGAGAACAACCATCAGGTGGAAGGAAATCCATTTCCATCACCTCGAGGAACTCCACGCACTTTACGAGAAGGTTCACTTGAAAAATCTACTTCTCATAATAATGAACAACATGGAAATGAGCAAACTGTTGAGCAAGATGTTGTGAAGTAGTTAATTGCTGAATACGTGAATGATGCTCTCCATCCTTTCGTGAGGGGACTATCAGCTGCGCTACCCACTCCTCCGCCAAATAATATAGCAACCGTGGAAATCCCACATTCAGGGTTAGCTAATTCTGGAAAGGGGGGGGGGGGGGGGGGGGGGGGGGGGGCTCCCAATGAGTCACAAGATGGGAGACCAGGTACGCCTAATAATTTTTATTTACAAACTATATTACTAACCTTGCAGAAACAAGTGAAAGAACAAAACGGCCATATTGAGCAAATACCTGGCGTACCACCTGTGATCAAATGAGTTGATATCGACAAATATTCGCAACAACAATGGAAACCAAGCGCAGCTCCGTTGTCCATTCCCAAGAAGTTCAAGATGCATGACATCCCAAAATACGATGGAACAACTGATCCACGTGACCATGTCACTGCATTCACCATGTGAGTAAAAGGCAATGATTTAACCAAGCAAGAGACCGAATCAGTGTTAGTCAAAAAGTTTGGAGAAACACTCACGAAGGGAGCATTAACATGGTACTCTTTTACCTGAGAATTCTATTGACTCTTTTGCTGAGCTTGCAGATCTATTTATAAAAGCACATTCGGGAGCTCAAAAAGTTGAAAATAGAATGGAAGATATATTCAAAGTAAAGCAAGGAGATAAAGAATTGCTATGAGAATTTGTAGACAGATTCCAGCGTGAAAGAATGTTGCTACCAAGAGTGCCTGACAATTGGGCGGCCATGGCATTTGCAAGTAATTTAAATGAAAAAAGTCCATAGGCTACGAAAAGGCTTAAAGAAAGCTTACGAGAGTTCCCTGCCACAACATGGAATGATGTTTATAATAGGTATAGTACCAAGTTGAGGATCGAAGAAGACATCATTTCTCAATCAAGGGTTGATGAGAAAACAGGTTCGAGACGGTCAGAATCTGAGAAAAGGTCCGGTAAAAATAAGTACGAGCCTTATATGGGACCTTCAGGGCGAGAAGCACGTTCTAAATCTGAAAACGTGCGGGCTAATCATCGATTCACATACAGAGATTCAGGTTCGTCATCATCGAGATTAAGAAAAGATCGAAATGAACGTAATAGGGACACCAACGCAAATGCAAGGATTGGTGATTACAGTTTTAACGTCAGTACTTTCGAGTTGGTTGCTATTTTAAGGAGCATGGGGATAAGGTAATATGGCCTAAGGAAATGAGATCAAATCCAAATATAAGAAACCTAGATTTCTGGTGCGAGTTTCATAACGACCACGACCATAAAATATCAGACTGCAGACTATTACAAGGTGAGGTGGAGCATTTGTTGAAACATGGTTATTTGACAGAATTGTTCAGCGGGAAAGGCTAACAAGCTTGTTGTCACGACCCCAAATCCTAACAGGTTGTGATGGCGCCTATCGTAGAACTAGGCTAGCCAACCATCACATAATTACACATTTGTTTTAATATATATTCTCAAAATCATCAATAATCAGCAAACATAGTATAAAATAATTTCTTTAAGTCTATACGCCGCAATATTATAATCTACTGTCTAAACAAAACCTCCAAGACTGGAGTCAACCGATCACAAGCATCTAATAAATAAACTAACTCTGCTAATGTCATAATAAATGTCTATGAATCAAATACTAAGAATATGAAGAAGGGAAGTGGAGAATCTGCGGACGCTGGACAGCTACCTCGAAATCCCAAAACGCTGATGACAACGAGCTCGGACGACTACTGCTCCGAACCAGTACCTGGATCTGCACACAGAGGTGTAGGGAGTAATGATGAGTACGCCAACTCAGTAGTAATGAAAATAAATCACAGTCTGAAGTATATGAAACACACAACACAAAACACCAATCCACAAAACAGTAAAACATCCAGTCTCAAAAAAATATACATAAGTTCGAAAACCAATTTTCAGAAAATCCTTTGAAACAAGTATATTTTCAATATATCTCAGTAAAACTCTCAGTAATATCAGTGTGAAAAATGAAATGAATCATAGTCAAAACTCAGTAAAATATCATCATAAACAACCCCTCGGGCCATAATCATCACTCATAACAATTTCCCTCAGCACCTTACCATCACTCAGTATCAGCCCCGCGGGCAACCTCACTGTCACTCATGCCTCCTAATCACTCATCACTCGACACTCGCACTCAGTAGGTACATGCTTTCACTGGGGGTGTGTACAGACTCCGGAGGGGCTCCTACAACCCAAGCGCTATAAACAAGCCACATCATGGAATAAATTACTCTCAGGCACTCAGCCTCTCTCATATCATAACATCCTCACAACATTGGCCCTCGACCTCACTCAGTCAGACACTCTCAGCATGCCACTCGGGCCATGAATAAAACGGGGTTCTCGACCCAAAAATAGTATTTCATTTCAAGAATAGTAATATCATCAAATAAGAGTGTCAACAATTTCACAAGAAAGACTGAATGTAAAATCATAGTTTCAAAGTAGTGAGAATATCAGTAAAATAGCCCGCAAGGGGTTAAACAGATCGGCACTAGGCCCCAAACATGACTTACAACCCAAATATATCAAATCATAGTAATACTATAGAGAATAAGCTTTAAAAGCAGTTTTGCAACTCAATAGTTGCCTAAAAAGGTACATTTTTCCAAATTTCCAATTCGTGCACGACCCACACTCGTCATCCAGTGTGTGCGTCACTCCAAATTCGTGAAAGGATGTAAAGTCCGGGGTTTAATACCCTCAGGACAGGATTTAAAGATATTACTTACCTCAAACTAGCCCGAAAAGCTACTCTGCAACCCGCTTGCCTCTCGAATCAACTTTCGAGTTCTCCAAATCTATAAAGATCAGATTTTTCTCATCAAATTATGCTAATGAATTCCAATTGAAAATATCAATTTTAGCACAAAACCCAAAATTTGCCAAAACCCGACCCCCGGGCCCGCATCTCAGAACTCGACAAATTTTATACCAAAATGTTCTTCATCTTCTCACGAGTCCGTACATATAAAGAACTCTAAAATCAGAGTTCGTTTGACCCCTCAAATCATCCCTAGAAGGTCTCATATTCTCAAGCCCTAATTCCATCTTTTTCTACTGATTTTCATGAATTAAACACTGATAATAAGGTCTTTAATCACCTATAATCGAGTTTTAAGGTCCAAATTCCTTACCTCAATGAAGAACAATGATTTTCTCTCTTAAAAATCGCCTCAAAAGCTTTTTCCCGTTCAAAAATGGTGGAAAAGTGAGTATTGGTCGCGGAGGGTTTATTTAAATACTGCCCACGGATTTACTCTCCGCGAACGCATTGACATGACCGCGTTCGCATAAAGTATTTCTAGCTGGCCCCAATTTTCCTCTTCGCGATCGCGATGACATGCCCGCGAACGCACTGCCCAACACCTCTAGACCTTCGCGAATGCACCCCAGGCTCGCGAACGCATAAGCCAAATGGCCTGGGGTCCCTCAGATGGATCTAACCCTTCGCGAACGCGGGGCCCCACCCGCGAACGCGATGAACACTTTTTCTGCAACATCACACCAGCAAAATAGCCTAAGTTCCAAACAAGAAATTGATCCGTTAACCGCCCGGAACTCACCCGAGGCTCTCGCTGTATTGGTAAAAAATATAGCCTCATACATGTACAAATTTTGGATGACTCAGCCAACCAGGTGGACTAAAAAACATCACACGTGGACACGCGATAAAAAGGTACGGTCAATACAAGGAAATTAGTCACAAAAAGATCATCAAAGAAAAAGAGACACGGTCACAACGAATCCGGACGCAATAATGGGCCGATTCGAAGATCATCAATCAATGTCTTGTACGTTATGTGACTCCTAAAATAATAGTTACTATTCATCATTGTAACGCCTCATAAATGTAATAATTAAGCATTAAATAGGCTATCATGACAGAAATACAAATGTTGTATTAAGAGAACATCCCTATAGAAGGGATAAAAAATGTAACAAATAGGATCATCTGATTTTCTGGGATACTAAGCTATTTTATTCTTTATATTGCTCTCGAAATTATTGCTACTTTATTCTTTATTTTACTAATTCGATTATCAGTAACCCGAGTTTATCCTAAATTAAGCCTTAGTCAAAAGATCTTCTTTTTTGGTTAAACAAATTGGTTTCGTTGCCGGGAAACTGATAATCATCATTTTCGCTACCAATTGATATCCTTAAAATCATGTCGAATCTCAACAACAACAACGTCAACAACGATGACGATAACAACCGGCAAAGAAGTGAAACCCCAGTTTCAACTCCTCCTCGAGGAACTCCACGAGCTTCAAGGGAACCATCTCCTGAAAGAGCTAACAATCGTAACAATAATGAACAACCGGTGGAATCAGATCAAATAAGGCAAATGATTGTTGAATACGTGGGATAGGCTTTGCGAGAATTTGCAAGAGGATTACCACAAGTACCTCTAGTACCACCAACATTGCCTCTGAATAATACAATTCTAGTAGAAGATTTGCAAGCAGGGTTAACAAATTCAACCAGGAATGAAACTCTCAATATACTTCCTGAAACACGACCAGGTACGACTAGTAATTCAGAATTACAAAATTTATTATAAACCATGCAGAAGCAGATGAAAGAACAAAATGATCGCATCAAGAAAATCCTTGGTGTTCTACCTATTATCAGAGGAATTGACGTCGATAGGTAATCTCAACAACCTTGGAAGCCAAGTGCAGCCCCATTACTTATACCCAAGAAGTTTTGAATGCCTGATATCCCCAAATACGGCGAAACAACTGACCCACGTGACCACGTTACTGCTTTCACCAGTGGAGTAAAAGGAAATGATTTGACAAAAGATGAAATAGAATCAATCATTGTCAAAAAATTCGGAGAAACACTCACGAAAGGAGCCTTAACCTGGTATTTTCTTCTCCTTGAAAACTCTATAAATTCTTTTGCTGAACTTGTAGATTCGTTTATAAAAGCACATTCTGGTGCACAAAAAGTTGAAAAACGAATGGAAGATATATTCAAGATAAAGCAAGGAGACAAGGAATTGCTCCGTGAGTTTGTAGACAGGTTTCAAAGGGAAAGAATGCAACTACCAAGGGTGCCTGACAACTGGGCAGCTATGGCATTCACAAGCAACTTGAACGAGAAAAGTTCAGAAGCCACGAGACGACTCAAAGAGAGTCTAAGAGAATTCCTAGCCACGACATGGAATGACGTATACAACAGGTACATTACTAAATTAAGAATTGAAGAGGATATAATCGCAAGATCAAAAGATGAAGAATATCAAAGAACAAGGCGCCTAGAATCAGAGAAAAAGTCAGGTAAAAACAGGTATGATCCTTACTTAGGACCCTCGAGACGTGACCTACGTCCCAGGTTCGAAAATACAAAACCTTCAGGAAGAGATACAAACTCATCCTCATCTAGATCCAGGAGAGATCGAGATGAACAATTCCGGGATATTACCCGAATTGGACACCATAACTTTAATGTAAGCAGCACTGAGCTCGTCTCAATACTAAGAAGTATGGGAGACAAAGTTAAATGGCCGAAAGAAATGCGTTCTAATCCTAACAGGAGGAACCTCGATCAATGGTGTGAATTCCATAATGATCACGACCATAGAACGACAAACTGTAGATATTTACAAGGTGAAGTAGAACATTTATTAAAACAGGGTTATTTAACAGATTTGTTTAGTGATAAAGGTAAACATGCATATATAAAGAACATGCAGGAGCCACCGAAACCACCCTCCCCAAAACAGACTGTTAATGTCATACATGGAGGAGAAGAAGTAAACGGGATAATCTTCTAGCTAACCTCAAAAGTCACGAACACCCCCGGAAAGCGGGTTCGAGAAGAAATGAGGGAAGAACTAATATCTTTTGACGACGCAGACTTTGGTGGATTAATACTTCCACACAATGACGCGCTGGTAATATCCTTACTCATTCATGACACTAACGTTAAAAGGGTGTTGATTGATCCAGGCAGTTCAGTCAATATTATTTTGATGAAAGTCATAGAAGAAATGCTAGTAGAAAACACAATGATTCCAAAGGTTCGAGCCATATCTGGGTTCGACAATTCAATAGTGATAACTAAAGGTGAGATTGAACTCAACACTTACGCTGAAGGAGTCATAGAAAATGCAAAATTCCAAGTCATTAACACACAAATGGCTTACAACGTCATCCTGGGAAGACCATGGATTCATGATATGAAAGCAGTCCCATATACTTTACATCAAGTAATAAAATTCCCTTCCAAATGGGGAATAAGGCAGATCAGGGGTGATCAGCAAACCTCGAGGAATATTAATTCAATAACTCTTAACAATAAAAGAGACGCGGAAGAAACAACGAATTGTCAAACAGAGGCTCATCAGCCAACATGTATGGAACAAACTTCTGATCAGCTACGTACCAAAGAAATAGATATTCAAATAAGTACGAAAGAGGATAATGACAAAACAAATCATGTAATCATCAACAATGAGCCAGAACATGCGGACACAGACTCCAGACCAGATTTCATTCATGAATCAGAAGAAGAAGAACATATCAAAACAACTGCTGAAGAACTCGAAGTTGTTCCCATCTCAGAATAAAAGCCCGAAAGGAAACTTTACATTGGCGTAAAATTGTTAGAAAGATTAACTCCAGAACAAAAAGGTACGTTTGTCAATTATTTAAAGGCTAATAAGGATTGTTTCGCATGGTCCCATTCGGATATGACAGGTATCCCACCAGAAGTGATGACTCACAAGTTAAACGAATATCCATCGTTCGTACCTGTTAAACAAAAGAAACGAAA
>ML292321.1:8733-46045 GCA_005239495.1 Nicotiana undulata | reverse complement strand
GTGCCGAAATACTCCCGGGTCATCAGAAACCCGAGGCGAACACACTCCCAAGTTCGAAATCATGATCCGGAGTTACTGGAGCTGTCAGAACTCGATTCCGAGGTTATTTGCTCAAAATGCTGCTCGGAACCAAAAATCAGCCAAATAGGCTAGCCTTCAGGAACCAAGTGTTCCTGAACTGGCCAAAACACTTCCGAATCTCGAACTACCGGCCCACACAAGTCATAANTCAGGTATGTTAAGACTATCCCTTCTTTCTTTTTGGCATGATCTAAATAATACAAATGAACGAGCTTCTAAAGATACTCTACTCTTAGAACCTAACAGTACTTACATTGTTTCCCTTCTTATGGAACAATTGATGTTGAGGTTGTTTCTCTTAGTATTATGTTATCAATGTTGTTGATATTTCCTAATTCTTATAAGATTCTTGATGAGGAGTTAGTCCTAATAATGTATACGGAGAATATCGACCTTACGTCACTCCGAAAGGTTCAGAATATGATTCCATTGAGTCCTACATGCATTGTATATATACGTATTTATTTTACTCTACCGAGCCGCGCTATAGTCGGCCGGGTATGGCACCTATTGTGCAACCACTGATCAGTTGGGTTTACCGAGTCCTCTTTGAGGCCGGGTATGATATGATGATGAGGCCCACATAGGCGAATGTTCTATGATAATGATGATGCCCACAAAGGCAGATGTTTTAAAAGATTATGTATATATATGTATCATGCATTTCATGTTACTGTCTCTTAGAAGCACTCAGATGCTACAGGTTGTATCTCCCACATCTCTCTTTACATTATTGTTCTTATTTATGTTTTTTCGCCTTACATACTCAGTACATTATTCGTACTGACGTCCTTTTGTTGGGGACGCTGCATTCATGCCTGCAGGTATAGACAATCATTTTGACGAGCCCTCATAGTAGACGAGATTGGCTTTCACCGAAGGATCGGTAAGACTCCACCTCATTCGGAGTGCAGCCGAGTCTATGTCTTTGTGTCAGAGTTTTGCTACAGACTTATGGGTAGGCCAGTACCCTGTCCCATTTGAGGTTGAATAATCTTAAAGGCTTTGTAGACACAAGTTTATTATGTACAGTTTGTCAGAGGCCTTGAAGGCCCATATGTTTTAATGTTTTAAGAACGATAGTTTATTGATACAGTGTCGTCCACTTACGATTATACATTACAAGTGGTGGCCATGTTGGCCCATGAAAATTATAAAAGGATCGAATGAGTTACAAAGTTGTTCGCTCGGGCCAGTGCGGCACCGGGTGCCAGCCACGCCTCCCCAGGTTTGGGGCGTGATAGTGTGATTACTTTGGGATCCCTATGAGATCTCTCTGAACTCTGATACATTAGAGCTGGGTCTTCCACACTACATTTACTCAACCATGGTTATGAAATCTGGGTGTGAGCACTGCACGGGATCCCTTGAGGTCCTTAGGGAACTCTGACAAACCCGGATTATGTGAAAGGCTGTGAAATACCACCTGGCATTGAAAACTCTGGAAATTTGGGCCTATTGGTAGGCTCCCAATAGTATAGCTTATTATTTTTCTTATCTATTTATGTGTAACGACCCGACCGGTCATTTTGCGTTCTAGGACCTCGTTCCCCAAAATGAGACTTCCCTCAGTTGCTTTTTATGATTTATGACCTGTGGGGACGGGTGGTCCGGGATTTGGAAGAGTTTTGAATGGTATAGGAACACTTAGTTCCTGAAGGTTGGCCTTTAAGGCCAAGTTTGACTTCGGTCAACGTTTTGAGTAACGACCTCGGAATCGAGTTTCGCCGGTTCTGGTAGCTTTGTATGATGATTTCGGACTTGGGCGTGTTTTCGAAACGAGTTTCGGATGACCCGGGAGCGTTTTGGCGCCCAATAGCGAAAATAGAGTTTCCTTAAGTTCAAATTGAGGTTTGGAACGTGTTTTTGTGTTATCGAGGTTCAAACGGAATTCTGAGACCGGGAATAGTTCAGTTATGTCATTTATGACTTGCTTGCAAAATTTGGTATCATTCCGAGTAATATAGGTCGGTTCGGCACATTGTTAGCGAATTAAAGAACTTAAAGTTCTTAAGTTTGATTCTAGGGGTTTTGAGGTGTAATTTGGAGTTTTTGCATTGTTTTGAGTGTTCCGAAGGCTCGAGCAAGTCCGTATTATGATTTGGTACTTGTTGGTATATTTGGATGGGGGCTCGGGTGGGCCAAGTTTCCATTCGAGCATCAAACGAGACCAAAAACCAGCAGCAATAGCTGCTGATGCACCTGGTCTGGTGTGACCGCACCTGCGGTTGCCCAATCACATGTGCGAGACCGCTCCTATGGTCATTGATTTGCAGGTGCGCCAGGTGAGGTAGCCTAGTCAACGCAGGTGCGGACCAAAATCCGCAGAAGCGGAGGCGCTGGTGCGGACTCCGTTCCGCAGGTGCGAGCACAGGCCCCTTGCCCCTCTTCCGCAGGTGCGAATCTTTTCTCGCAGGTGCAGTCCTCGAGCCGCATGTGCGGAAACCTTGTAGGCAGTGTGGTCTCTTAAAATACGGGAAAGAACCATTTTTCTTCATTTCCTTCCTCCATAGTGGACCTTGAGGCTTGGGAAAGAGCCAATCGACCTAGCTAATGAAAGGTAAGTGATTTCTACTCTAATGTTGGTTTAATACATGAATTCCTAGGTAGATTAACCTCCTAATTAGTAGAAATCAAGGTATAGGGCAAAAATCTAGGTTTTTATGAAATGAGGGAAATTACCATGGAATTGATTATGAAAACACACAAAAATCATATATTAATGATCCTTAGGTTATGGCTAAGTGTTTCCTTCGAAAATTTCTGGAATCCGAGCATGTGGGCCCGGGGGTGTATTTTGGGATTCTTCAAAGAAAGTTGAAATAACTAAGTAAATAAGAGAATTTCATGCCTTTGAGTATAAATTAATGTATTTATGAATCATTTGACTAGTTTCGAGTCCTTGGGAGACGAGTTTGGAGTTTCGGGCGCGTTCTTGACCTGAAAGTAGGCTCGACACGAGGTGAGTTTCCTTTCTAATCTTGTAAGAGGCAATTGTCCCCATAGGTGATTATAAATGATTGCTTGTCATTATTTGCGGGGGCTACACACACACGAAGTGACGATACTCCATTCGTAGATACTATTATGCCTTGTCGGGTAGATTTGGATTCACCAGCATGCTTTATGTGTTGTATCCGTGATCTTGTATGTGTACTAGGTAGTTAATATCCTCGAATTTCATATATGGAGGCCTAGGAGGTTATGTTTCGACGTTGGTATAATTGAATCACTTTTCTGCTAGAAAGGTCCCCTGTTGATTATCTGAAATCCCTGAGGATTATGTATATGTATACGGGAACCCAAGTCGCATGTATGATTCGCGAGCGGGGCAACCCTAGTATTATGATAACTGCGTCGCATGTTCGATTTGCGAGCGCAGCAGATAGATGCATCTATGGTTTGGGTCGTTCGACCCTTGGTAGTGCACATTTACTTTTCACGTCGTATCGATCGTACGTTCACAGTCTGTTATATGTTTAATAAATTATGAGAAGCCCTGGGAATGTAATTGTTGATTTTGTGAAAGAGAGAAGGTTAAACATCTTGTATGCCATGGAAAGGGATGGCGTGAGGGTACTAGAGAATGTTATTTGATGCTCCTTTCCTTATTACTGTTCATTGCTGCTATTAATGTCTAGCCTGTATATATTTCATATTGTTTGACCCTAATAAGTATCACGTCGACCTCTCTTCACTACTTCTTCGAGGTTAGGCGGGATGCTCACTGAGTACATATATGTTTATGTACTTATACTACGCTTATGTACTTAATTGTACAGGTTCCGAGGCTGGTGCATCCGGTTATTAGACCGGAGCTTGATCCTGAGAGTATATTCTGGACTCGACTTCACAGTGAGCTGCTTTCCCTTGGCGATTCTCAGTAGAACTATGGAGTTATCTTTTGTTTATTTCTGTCTACTTCATTCAGACACTAGAACAGTTCATTTTTATCTTTTATATATTCTACTAGTTCGCATGTAGACTCGTGACACTAGTTCTTGGCACACGTTGTAGACATTATATTTTTGGGGACTGTATATGTCGGTTCATCATCCTTTTGGTTACTTTGATTCATGTTGGTTAAATTATCCGTTTTCACTTAATTTTTTAAACTTAAATTTGGCAAGTATCGAAATGCTTTTATAAAAGAAAAGAACTTCACTAAAAGATCAATTGTTGGCTTGCCTGACCACGGTGTTGGGCGCCATCACGACCTGAGTTAGGAGTTTGGGTCGTGACAACATGGTATCAGAGCTCTAGGTTCACGTAGGTCTCACGAGTCACGGGCAAACCCATTAGAATCTTGTGGATCGGTACAGAGACGTCTGTACTTATCTTCAGGAGGCTATCGGGTGTTAGGAAACCTCTTTTATTCAGATTCTATCGTGCAGTCGATGGTATACTAAATCTCACCATTTTATTCTCTCACAGATGGTGAGGACGCGCGCAACTGACGTTCTAGACCCGGGAGATGCCGCTACCCCCGCCTTCTGAGGTCGTGCCTGAGGCCGGGGAAGGGCACCTGCCCGAGGTAGGGGACGAGGGCATTTCAGAGCTATTCCACTTGCACCACAAGCAGAGGAAATTATAGAGGAGCAGGGTGAGGTGCCCCCAGCAGATCCTGCTCCAGTGGACTTTATGACTGCACCAGGCTTTCAGGAGGTCATGGGCCGTATGATGCGGTTCATGGATACTATGACTCAGGATGGTTTATTTCTAGCAGATTCTGCAACATCTCAGGTGGGAGGGGGAGTCCAGAAACCTACTATCCAGGCCGCAGGACATGCAGCAGTAGTATATCAGACCCTAGGTACACTGCCCGTGGGCGGTGCCCGGCCAACAACAGTAGAACCTGAGCTCCGACCAGCTGCGGATGGAGATCCGCAGAAGCTACTGGTTAGATGGACTAGATTGCACCCTCCTGTCTTTGGGGGTGAGCGGGGCGAGGATTCTTAGGACTTCATTGATAGGTGCAGGGACAGACTGCACAATATGAGGATATTGGAGTCCTAGGGAGTCGACTTCACTACTTATCAGTTGGAGATGCAGGGCCTGCAGATGGTGGCAGTCTTATGTTCTTGGCAGACCGGAAGGTTCTCCTCCTGTCTCCTGGGAGCAGTTTACTCGAATATTCCTGGACAGATATATTCCACCCTCTGAGAGGGAAGAGTTGCGGTACCAGTTTGAGCAGCTGGAGCAGGGTCCGATGTCATGATGGACTACGAGGCTAGATTTTCTGAGTTGTCACGTCATGCACTCATGATACTACCTACGGAGGTTGAGAGAGTGCAGAGGTTTGTAGTCGGGTTGCATCCAGGCATTAGGGCTAATATGGCCCGAGAGGTGGATATGGGGACTCCTTATCAGCTGGTGGTAGAGATTGCTCGCAGAATCGAGGGGTATTAGTTGAGGATCAGAGAGCAGGTGCAGCAGGATAAGAGAGCCAGATTCTCCGGTTATTTCAGAGACGCCCCAGCTAGGGGCAGAGATCAGTTTGGCAGGGGCCAGCCCAGCAGGCCCCCATGTTAAGCACCACCACCA
Organism: Nicotiana undulata; assembly: GCA_005239495.1. Taxonomy (NCBI): domain Eukaryota; kingdom Viridiplantae; phylum Streptophyta; class Magnoliopsida; order Solanales; family Solanaceae; genus Nicotiana; species Nicotiana undulata. The sequence continues at coordinate 40,420 of ML292321.1, read as the reverse complement.
CCTCCTCGTGGTGCTCCAGTGAGGCCTTACTTCAGTGCTATGCCAGAGAGTTCTCACCGTCCCCCAGTTATCCAGGGTTCTTCTTCAGGGCAGCAGGCTAGGGCACCAGTGAGATGTTATGAGTGCGGGGATCCAGGCCATATCATGAGGACTTGTCCCAGGTTTTGGGGCAAGGCAATACAACAGGGTTATCAGCCTATGAGTCCAGCACCAGCGGCCCGGCCATCTAGAGGTGGAGGACAGGCCGGAAGGGGTCATCCTAGAGGTGGAGGCCAGTCAAGGGGAGGTCAGTCAGCTCCTGTTCATTCTGGCGGAGCTCAGTCGTCCGGTGCTCCCGCTAGATTATATGCTATTCCGGCCAGATCAGATGTAGTGGCCTCTGATGTCGTGATTACAGGTATTATTTCAGTTTGTGGTAGAGAGGCATCAGTGTTATTCGATCCAGGATCCACTTATTCTTATGTATCATCACCCTTATTTGCTTGTTTCCTGGATGTTCCTCGCGAGTCCTTGGGTACTCCTATTTATGTTTCCATTCCTATGGGCGATTCTGTGGTAGTAGACCGAATTTATCGGTCTTGTGTGGTTGCATTTTTTGGGTTCGATACTAGAGCGGACCTCCTATTGTTCGATATGGTTGATTTTGAGGTTATTCTAAGCATGGATTGGCTATCTCCCTATCACGTCGTTCTAGATTGCCATGCCAAGACAGTTAGTCTAGCCATGCCCGAGTTGCCTAGGCTGGAGTGGAAAGGTTCCTCAGTTAGTGCAGCCAGTCGAATTATTTTTTTTTCCTGAAGGCTCGACATATGGTCGAGAAGGGTTGTCTGGCCTATCTTGCTTACGTGCGGGACACCACCGTAGAGTCTCCGACGATTGATTCAGTGCTAGTGGTTCGAGAGTTTGCTGATGTATTTCCTTCACACCTTCCGGCATGCCTCCTGATCGTGATATTGATTTCTTTATTGATTTAGCCCAGATACCCAGCCTATTTCTATTCCCCCGTACCGTATGGCTCCGAAAGAATTGAAGGAACTGATGGAGCAGCTTGAGGAGTTGTTGGCTAAGGGGTTTATCAGGCCGAGTGTATCGCCTTGGGGTGCTCTAGTGCTATTTGTGAAGAAGAAGGATAGGTCTATGCAGATGTGTATTTACTACCGCCAGTTGAACAAGGTCACCATTAAGAATAAATATCTGTTGCCGCGTATCGATGATTTGTTTGACCAGTTGCAGGGTGCTCGGGTGTTTTCTAAGGTTGATTTGAGATCGGGGTATCATCAGTTGAAGATTCGGGATTCAGATGTTCTGAAGACTGCTTTCCGTACGAGATATGGGTATTATGAGTTCCTGGTGATGTCCTTTGGCTTGACTAATGCCCCAGAAACATTCATGGACTTGATGAACAGGGTGTTCAGGACGTACATTGATTCTTTTGTCAATGTCTTTATTGATGAAATTCTGATTTACTCACGTAGCCTGGGCGAGCACGAGCAGCATTTGAGAGTTGTGCTCCAGACCTTGCGAGAACAGAAGCTATATGCTAAGTTCTCCAAGTGTGAGTTCTGGTTGGATTCCGTGGAATTCTTGGGACATGTGGTATCCGGAGAGGGTATCAAGGTTGATCCTAAGAAGATTGAGGTAGTTCAGAGTTTGCCGCGTCCTACTTTAGCTACAAAGATCAGGAGCTTCTTGGGTCTAGCAGGTTATTATCGCCGATTTGTGGAGGGCTTTTCTTCAATTGCAGCCCCACTGACTAGGTTGACTCAGAAGAATGCCCTGTTCCGATGGCCCGACGAGTGTGAGGCGAGCTTTTAGAAGCTTAAGACAGCATTGACCTCAGCACCAGTTTTGATATTGCCTTCCGGTTCTAGGATGTATATAGTATATTGTGACACTTCACGCGTTGGCTTGGGGTGTGTGTTGATGCAGAAGGGGAGAGTTATTGCGTATGCTTCGCGCCAGCTAAAGGTTCATGAGAAGAATTACCCTGTGCACGATTTGGAGTTTGCGACGATCGTTCATGCTCTTAATATTTGGAGGCACTACTTGTATGGGGTTTCTTGTGAGGTTTATACAGACCACCTAAGCTTGCAGCACTTGTTCAAGCAGAGGGATCTTAATTTGAGGGAGCGCAGATGGCTTGAGTTGTTGAAGGATTATGATATCACCATTCTTTATCATCCGGGCAAGGAAAATGTGATAGCAGATGCCTTGAGCAGGAAGGCGGAGAGTATAGGTAGTTTGGCTTATATTGCAGTAGAGGAGAGACCTCTAGCCTTGGACATTCAGTCCTTGGCTAATCGCCTGGTGAGGTTGGACCTTTCATAGCCTCGCCGAGTGCTTGCACATGTGGTTGCTTAGTCTTCGTTATTGGGAGAGATTAAGGCCAGGTAGTTTGATGATCCGTGCTTGGTAGAGTTACGGGAGACAGTGGTTCAAGGCGGTGCCAAGGAGGTTACCATTGGCGAGGATGGTGTTCTGAGACTTCAGGGCCGTTTATGTGTTCCTAATGTTGATGGCCTGAGGGAGAGAATTCTAAATGAGGCACACAGTTCACGGTATTCTGTTCATCCTGGTGCTACGAAGATGTATCGTGACTTGAAGCACCATTTATGGTGGAGGCGGATGAATAAGGACATAGTAGAGTATGGGGCTAGATGTCTTAATTGCCAGCAAGTCATGTATGAGCACCAGAGGCAAGGAGGCCTACTTCAGCAGATGCCCATTCCTGAGTGGAAGTGGGAGTGCATCACTATGGACTTCGTGGTTGGGTTACCTCGGACTTTGCGGAAGGTTTACGCGGTTTGGGTCATTGTGGATAGGTTGACCAAATCGGCGCATTTCATTCCAGTAGCTACTACTTATACTTCTGAGAGGTTGGCCCAAATCTATATTCGGGAGATAGTCCGGTTGCACGGTGTGCCTGTGTCCATTATATCATATAGAGGTCCTCAGTTCACCTCGCACTTCTGGAGAGCATTGCATAGTGAGTTGGGAACCCAGATAGATCTCAGCACAGCATTCAATCCTCAGACTGATGGTTAGTCGGAGCGGACAGTTCAAATATTGGAGTACATGCTCAGAGCATGTGCGATTGACTTCGGAGGTCAGTGGGACCAGTTCTCGCCTTTGGTCGAGTTTGCTTACAATAATAGTTATCAGTACAGTATTGAGATGGCTCCATTTGAGGCTTTGTATGGTCGGTGATGTCGTTCTCCCATCGGGTGGTTTGAGCCTGGCGAGGCTAAGTTATATGGCACCAACCTGGTGAAGGATTCTTTAGAGAAGGTGAAGTTGATTTAGGAGAGACTTCGCACAGCACAGTCCAGACAGAAGAGTTACACGGATCAGAAGGCGCGTGACGTATCATTTATGGAGGTAGACAAGGTTTTGTTGAAGGTCTCACCGATGAAGGGTATTATGAGGTTCGGGAAGAAGGGCAAGCTGAGCCCAAGGTTTATAGGTCCTTTCGAGATATTGAGGCAAGTTGAGGAGGTTGCTTATGAGCTAGCTTTACCTCCCAGTTTATCAGGAGTTCGTCCGGTCTTTCATGTATCCATGCTCCGCAGATACCACGTCGACTTCTCTCACGTGGTTGATTTCAGCACCATTCAATTGGATGAGAGGTTTGGCTACGAGGAGGAGCCAGTTGCTATTATTCACAGGCAGTATCGACAGTTGAGGTCCAAGAGGATTTCGGCCGTAAAGGTCCACTGGAGGGGCCAACTAGTCGAGGAGGCGACTTAAGAGTCCGAGGAGGACATGCAGAGCCGATATCCACACTTATTCAGCACTTCAGGTATGATTCTAGACCCGTTCGAGGACGAACATTTGTTTAAGAGGTGGAGCATGTAACGACCTGACCGGTCATTTTGCTTTCTAGGACCCCGTTCCCCTAAATGAGACTTCCCGTAGTTGCTTTTTATTATTTATGACCTGTGGGGATGGGTGGTCCAGGATTTGGAAGAGTTTGGAATGGTATAGGAACACTTAGTTCCTTAAGATTGGCCTTTAAGGACAAGTTTGACTTCGGTCAATGTTTTGAGGAAACGACCTCGGAATTGAGTTTTGCCGGTTCCGTTAGCTTCGTATGATGATTTCGGACTTGGGCGTGTGTTCGGAACGGGTTTCGGATGATCCGAAGCGTTTCAACGCCCAATAGCAAAAATAGAGTTTCCTTAAGTTCAAATTGAGGTTTCGAACGTGTTTTTGTGTTATCGAGGTCCGAATGGAATTTCGAGATCAGAAATAGTTCCGTTATGTCATTTATGACTTTCTTGCAAAATTTGGTATCATTCCGAGTAGTATAGGTCGGTTCGACGCATTGTTAGCGAATTCAAGAACTTAAAGTTCTTAAGTTTGATTCTAGGGGTTTTGAGGTGTGATTTGGAGTTTTAGCATTGTTTTGAGTGTTCCGAAGGCTCGAGAAAGTCTGTATTATGATTTGGGACTTGTTGGTATATTTGGACGGGGGCTTGGGTGGGCCCAAGTGCCATTCAAGCATCAAATGAGGCCAAAAACCAGCACCAATAGATGCTGGTGCACCTGGTCTGGTGTGACCGCACTTGCGGTTGCTTAGTCGCAGGTGCGAGACTGCTCCTGCGGTCATTGCTTCGTAGGTGCGGTCCCAGGTGAGGCACCCCAGTCCACGCAGGTGCGGACCAAAATCCGCAGAAGCGGAGCCGCTGGTGCAGACTCCGTTCCGCATGTGCGAGCACAGGCCCCTTGCCCCTCTTCTGCAGGTGCGAGTCTTTTCTCGCAGGCGCGAGACCGCATGTGCGGTCCTCAAGGCGCAGGTGCGGAAACCCTGTAGGCAGTAAGGTCTTTTAAAATACGGGAAAGAACCATTTTTCTTCATTTCCTCCCTCCATAGTCGACCTTGAGAGCTTGGGAAAGAGCCAATCGACCTAGCTACTGAAAGGTAAATGATTTGTACTCTAATGTTAATTTAATACATGAATTCCTAGGTAGATTAACTTCCTAATTAGTAGAAATCAAGGTTTAAGGCAAAAATCTAGGTTTTTATGAAATGAAGGAAATGACCATGGAATTGGTTATTAAAACACACAAAAATCATATATTAATGATCCTTAGGTTATGGGTAAGTGTTTCCTTCGAAAATTTTCAGAATCCGAGCATGTGGGCCCGGGGGTGTATTTTGGGATTCTTCAAAGAAAGTTGAAATAACTAAGTAAATAGGGGAATTTCATGCCTTTGAGTATAAATTAATGTATTTATGCATCATTTGACTAGTTTCGAGTCCTTGGGAGACGAGTTTGGAGTTCCGGACGCGTTTTTGACCGGAAAGTAGGCTCGGCACGAGGTGAGTCTCCCTTCTAACCTTGTAAGAGGGAATTGTCCCCATAGGTGATTATAAATGATTGCTTGTCCTTATTTGCGGGGGCTACGCACACACGAAGTGACGAGAGTCTGTGCGTAGCTACTATTACGCCTTGTCAGGTAGTTTAGGATTCACCAGCATGCTTTATGTGTTGTATCCGTGATCGTGTATGTGGACTAGGTAGTTAATATCCTCGAATTTCATATATGGAGGCCTAGGAGGTTATGTTTCGAAGTTGGTATAATCGAATCCCTTTTCTGCTAGAAAGGTCCCATGTTGATTATCTGAAATCCCTGAGGATTATGTATATGTATACGGGAACCCGAGTCGCATGTATGATTCGCGAGTGTGGCAACCCTAGTATTTTGATAACCGCGTCGCATGTTCGATTTGCGAGCAGGGAAGATAGATGCATCTATGGTTCAGGCCGTTCGACCCTCGACAGTGCACATTTACTTTTCACGTCGTATTGACCGTACGTTCACGGTCTGTTATATGTTTGATAAATTATGAGAAGCCCTATGAATGTAACTTTGATTTTGTGAAAGAGATAAGGTTAAACAAATTGTATGCCATGGAAAGGGATGGCGTTAGGGTACTAGAGAATTTTATCTGATGCTCATTTCCTTATTAGTGTTCATTATTGCTATTATTGTCTAGCTTGTATATATTTCATGTTGTTTGACCCTAGTAAGTATCACGTCGACCTATTGTCACTACTTATTCAAGGTTAGGCGGGATACTCACTGAGTACATATCTTTTTATGTACTCATGCTACGCTTCTGTACTTAATTGTACAGGTTCTGAGGCTGGTGCATCCGGTTATTAGACCGGAGCTTGATCCTGAGAGTATATTTTTGACCCGACTTCACGGTGAGTTGCTTTCCCTTGGAGATTCTCTGCAGCACTATGGAGTTATCTTTTGTTTATTTTTGTCTACTTCTTTTAGACAGTAGAACATCTCATTTTTATCTTTGTATATTCTACTAGTTCGCCTGTAGATTCATGACACTAGTTCATGGCACACGTAGTAGACATTATATTTTTGGGACTGTATATGTTGGTTCATGATCCTTTTGGTTACTTTGATCCAACTTGGTTAAATTATCCGTTTTCACTTAATGTTTTAAACTTAAATTTGGCAAGTATTGAAATGCTTTTATAAAATAAAAGAACTTCACTAGTAGATCAATTGTTGGCTTGCCTGACCACGGTGTTGGGCACCATCACGACCTGAGTTAGGATTTTTGGTCGTGACATTATGTAATTCATTCAATAATGGTTTGTAATAATTTATTGTAAACAAATATTGGAGGATGAATAGGGAAAAAAGGGAAGGGTAGATATACATGTTATAGATATCAAAGGGTAGAAACCATGCTCTTAGGTTTACATTTCTTCAGTGCGCAATAGGACTCATATGTGCAAAGCATATCATGCATTAGATGCCATGCCCCCCTAGGTTCATACATACTGTTTTTCAGCATCTCATTTTATCATTATTGCTTTATCAATTAGAAATCCGGTCTTTAGGATAAATTACAACATTGACGCAAACTGTTATTTATGCATAATTTGAGACCATGTCTAATGTTGTAACCTGTTAAGCAGCTAGAAATCCTGCTTTTAAGAATTTTGCATATAAATCACTCGGGCTTATACATGAACATTAGATATCATGCTTTAGGTCTTTTACATTGTTTCAGCATCTCATTTGGTATGCTCGCTATCACCTAGAAATAATGTACCTAGGGTAAATGATAACATTAAACTGCTACTCATGAAATAATCATGTCTAATAAGGTTGTAACCTTTCTATGCTCTTAGAAATCCTGCTCTAAGAAACTCTGCAATCATGCTGTGTATCTAAAACTCTGCCTAGGAATTTTACATGCAAGTCACTCTGCATTTTGTGTGTGCATACTAGATATCATGTTTCAAGACATCATACGTACTCACTCAATCGCACTTCGTTAAACTGCCAATGCATAAAAATATGTAAAACAGTCTCACCTTATCCCCTCAACAAACTAGTAATAATTCTGTATCCTTTAACACCTAGAACATCATGCTTAGGTAAAACAATTTATAATGGTTTTTCCTTAATAATTCAGGTAACTACTATACACTGTCCCATGCCTGGGCAAGCCTTAGGTGATTAAAACTGCTAAAACTGGAAACTGCCTCTTTGTGTTAGTTGCTTAATGCTCAACAGACTTAAAATCAGTAGGCAAACTGGTTAACACTCTGTTTCTGAATTATAAAAATAAATCTGCATATATTTTGTGTTCCGATACTCACCTAGACATCATGCCTTAGGATCCTGTCTAATAATATTACCTTTGTTTGTGTTTGAGTCCTGCTGTTTACGTGCATTATCTGCGGAGGTAAACTTGAGCCTCTTATTTGCTCTTTCATGTGTATTTGTTGGATTCCTATGTGTTATTGCTTGTCGCCTTAGTATTTTCTCCTTTAAACCTCAGGGTGTCTATCTAGGAATGCCTATAGGTAGAGGTCCTAAAATCCTCCAAGGCCATTAAGAAGGGACAGGTAACAGCACGCAATAGAGGTCGTTAATTAAAATTCGCTTAAATAACCACTAAGGGGTGGGAAGGGGTAGATATGGATATGATTACCGGTGCGCTAATGTCACGTGTAGCCCATCTTCTGAGGAGTGATTACCGGGCATTGTACCGATGTGATCCTATAGGATAAATAACCTAGGATTCCCCCTACATATGTATCTAGACTATAAATCTTTCAAAAACCTTATCTTTAGGCTTTAATCTTTTCAAGTGTACTTTCACATGTGTGCTTAGACTGCGAATTCTCTCAAAACCCTTACTTGTTTAAGCTTTAATTGCCTATCTGCTACTTGCTTAAATTCACAAAGTTGTTTGGCCGGAAACCACAATTGTGGACTCTGAGGGGTGCCTAACACCTTCCCCTTGGAGTAATTTCAATCCCTTACCCTATCTCTGGTTATCCAAGTCTATGTTTGTAAATGACCCTTAGTAGGTGCCCTAACGCACCTTAATTATTTAGGTGGAGACTCTCTAATTCCTTGCATACCCCTTTCCCAAAAGGAAACGAGTTGTCCCAATAATGTCAAGAACCCTGACCGATTCGAAAGGAGGAGTTAAAAGGGGGCGCGACAGAGGTGAGCCTTGTTTTCCTCTATGCGAACGTGAACTTAAGGCCGCGAATGTGAAGGTTCCAGTTGGTAAAGCTATGCGAACGTGTCCATTCATACGCGAACGCGAAGGCCACTTGGGCCTGACCCATCGCGAACGCGATGAAGTCTTGCCCAGTCATATAAAAATAATGTTAAACACGGACATAACCTTTTTCTTCCTATTTTTCGAACTACCAAGACCTAAAGGCGATTTGCTTCACCCAAGTTGATCCCCAAAGTGTTGGTAAACAATTCTAAACTCTACTCTTTCAATTACCCAATGTTTTTCATCATTTTCAATCAAAATTCAAGAATGTTTATGGTAAAAATTGAGCGTTTGGGTAGAATTAGGGAATTTTGTAAAAATCAAATTTTTACCTCGAATTGGGGTCGGATTTTGAAACTAATTGCATATTCGGACTCGGGGGTGAATGGGTAAATGTAATTTGGTCTGAACCCCGGGTTTGGACCAAGCGGGCCCGGGGTAGGGTTTTACCTTTTTTTGAGAAAACTTAGGAACAATCATAATTTTCAGTAAAGTTGCTTCCTTTAGAATTAATTAATGATATTAAGCTAATTATGATTAGATTCGAGTGTGTTGGAGGTGAATTCTAAAGGAAAAGGTATAATTGAGCAGTGAGTGGCTTGCGGAACTGAGGTTAGTGTTTGGCCTAACCTTAGCTTGAGGAAATAGGTGTTGTTGTCTTATTTTCTACGTGTTAGTGTTGAGTATGACATATAGGTGTGGTGACGAGTTGTCACGCCCCAAAACCGAGGGGCGCGACCGGCGCTCAACCGAGTAAACCAGACTGAGCAAGCTTGTTAGGTTTCATTTTACCCAAACTAATTTATGAATGATTAAAAGATAAATTCTATCAATCATACTTTACAATATTTTCATAAACTTCCATTTTTGTTTTTATTAGTAGTTTCAACCATGATATCAAGAATATTACAATTAACAGATACGAAGGAAACATTCTTCCAAATAACAATATTTCTAGTTCAAATCTTTAATACCCGACACCACCCATAATTTGTCTACGGAGCCTCTAAAGATGGAAAAGACAAAGTGAACTTGCCGGCGACAAGGCCCCGGCTATACCTCAAAGCGTAACAACATAAGAAAAAGAGAGATGTGACATATTCTATACATATTCCCGTAAAGAAATGTGGTTCACCAAGACTGCTGTGGAGAGAAAGAGAAGGCACCACTACCTGTGATCAGCGCTACCAGCTTCAGAGTCACCTACATCCATTAAAAGATTTAGCGCCCCTAGAAAAAGGGACGTTAGTACCATCGAATAGTACTAGTATGTATGAACAAACTTTACTCTAAGTAGAATTAAACAATACACAAGTAGAAGACAGTCATGGAAATCAAACAATGCTGCACAGAAATATAGAGAACACAAATAAGAGTCTTACAATTTCTTATTCCAATTTCCTCCTATTGCGGCGCGCAACCCGATCCCACCGTACAATCATATTTCACCCTTATTCCTTCTCAACAAACCACCCTTATTTCTCCGGTTGCGGCGTGTAACCCGATTCCACCGTACAATCACATTGCACCCTTGTTCCTTCTCTATATACGATCCTTATTTCTCTTGTTGCGGAGCGCAACCCGATCCCACCGGACATAGTTTAAATAAACAACAACAAGCAACAACTCAATCACAAGAATTTCTATCACCAAGAGTACAAGTTCATAGCAACCGGAGAACCATGTGAAATCAAGGGGCACAATAACCTTTACAAAAATAGTGAGACATGTAAGGTACGCCATAACCATTTAACTTAATTAAATCAATTCACATTTCTTTCCCATCATTTACTACATAGCCTTTGGCGCTTGGATACATTTAACAATTGAGTTCGTTACCATTTTCATTCATTTAGTAGCATTATCCTTCATATCGATAAGTTCCAACATATGATGAATTTTTCTCATGATAGGATAAGCATAAAGAATCATATTTCACAATTTCGAGTAACATGGTGACATGGTAAACAACTAAGATAATCAGAGAACAGAATCTTACGCCTCAACACATTAGAACAATCAATTCAAATATGATCAAGGAAGGAACTCATACCAAATGTTCGGACACTAGCGTGATGATTCTACAAAGATTAAAGTTAGCCATACATACCTCGATTGGGCTTTATCCCTAACTCTCATGACAATTTCTGGAATCCTTTAGCCCTTTCAATCTATTTAACAAAATAGCACAATTAAATTTTTATTAAGAATTCGATCATTATCCCAACCCATTTGGGGATTATACCTAGAATCAAGAGTTTGTTAAGGTCCCATTCCCCATTTCTTCATACTTTTGTTTTTACTTTCCTTTACCTAGTTTAGAATCCCATGCATGCAAGGTCTCTATTCCCATTCTCATGAACTAACCTACCTATGACCCATTTTAGTTGTAACAATGGAATTTAAAGTTAGTGCAGTAGAAACTTACCTCTTTGAGTGAGGAAGATTGAACCTTATTTGATTATCCCCAAACCCTTGGTGGTGATTGAAGATCAATTTGATGGAGATGGGGACCTTCTCTCTAGAACCATCTCTCTTTTCTCCATCTAGATAATCAAGAAAATGGCTTTAAATGGTGGGGAATGGGTGTTATATTGGTCTAGCGTTGGGTTTAAAAATAATAAAATAGGGTTCCCCGACTTAATTATGCGGTCACATATACGACCGCAAAACGAAAATGAGGCCCGCAATCTTGTCGCAGAAATGGCCTCAACTGGGTAACCCAACTGTTCGTTATGCGATCACTATGCGGTCTGCATAATTGTTATGCGATCACTATGCGGTCTGCATAATTGTTATGCTATCGCATAATGCACCGCATAACAGTTATGCGGTCGCATAATGCACCGCATAACAGTTATGCGGTCGCATAATGCACCGCATAACAGTTATGCGGTCGCATAATGCACCGCATAACAGTTATGCGGTCGCATAATGCACTGCATAACTGCCCTCAATTTAGGCAGTCACCTGCCCTACTCTGTGGCCATTATGCGGTCTGCAAAGTAGGTTTGCGATCGCATAGTGGATCGCAGATCTGCATCCCTTTACAAAAATTTCCTCAAAGTCCGCAGGGTACTCTTCAATCCAAAAGGGCGTCATTTTGGTTAATGATTTTTCCTTATGGGTCCTTACAAAAACCATGTACATATATATATATATATATATATATATATATATATATATATATATATATATTGATATTCCCCGTTCAAATGGCGGACTTAAGCAAACTCATTTGGAATTGTAGCCTATTATAAAAAATTTCAATTTGACTTATACACTTATTTACCTTAACCGATTCATTTACATCTTATTTATAGCACATAATATATTACAATTAGCCTACTTGGCACCCAGAAATCCTAAATTACTTAGCAAAATTTTTCGGGGCCTTACACGAGTATCTTTACGTTGGTGTCAAGCATACCCGTGAGTCTTATACTGTGACTTTTGTGACTCTTATTATGTATTGTCCATGCTTAAACTGATGACTATTCATGTTGAACAAGACTTATGATGACTTCTTGGTAATTGACCATTGTGAGCATTGGCTCAAGTTGAGATTTATTTTGTGTAGTTAATTGTTGGAACTAGATTTGTTATAGTTGATTCCCTTGCGGGGATGTATTTGTTTCTATTGTTGATTTCCTTGCTGAGATATTATTGTTTCTACTGTTTGGGTGAGGTAAGAGTGATAAAACACGAAGGGTGATGTAGTGCACATTTACATTTATATTTATTCATATGGTGAGGAAGAGAGTAAAGCACGAAGGGTGATGCCGTGCACATTTACATTTATATCGATGCATATGGTGAGGTTGAGAGTAAAAGCACGAAGGGTGATGTCGTGTAAGTTTCTTTCCTATTTTTAATTGCTGAAATTATTGTTGATCAATGTTTGTGTTTGCTTTATTATTTTCCTCGTTTATTATGTTAGAAATTCCCCATCTCATGCTCCCTTCCCATTAATTGCTATTTCTTTTAAATTCCTTAATTATTGTTATTCTTGCTAGCAAGATTATATAAATATACAGGTTTTATGTGGTGTCTTGTCCTAGCCTCGTCACTACTTCGCCGAGGTTAGGATCGGCACTTACTCAGTACATGGGGTCGGTTGTACTGATACAACACTCTGCACTCTTTGTGCAGATCCAGGTAACGACCAGCGTTAGGAGATCTTAGTAGCCGCATTCATCATTCGGAGACAAGAGGTAGATATGTCGACGTCCGCAGATTCGTGTAGTCTTCTCTTAGTTCTATAGACACAATTTTTATTATATTTGAAATAGTTACATTATTTCTTTCAGCCCATTATATGTAGTATTCTTAGTAGTTCATGAATTGTGACACCAGACCCTCGGGTAGTCTTATAGTTATATATTAAGTTCGTGGCTCGGTTTAGTTATTCGTTTATTATTTTATTCATGAAGTTATTCGATGGAAATTATCAAATTTATTTTATTTTAAATTATCTTATTGTGGATAAATAAATATTCAAAGGAAGATGGCTAATCAAGTTCTAACATTGGCTTGCCTAGCAAGTGTGGTGTTAGGCACCATCATGATCCATAAGGTTGGGAAATTGGGTCGTGACAAGTTGGTATCAGAGCACTAGGTTGCTTAGGTCTCACATTTCACGAAAACTCTTGTTAGAGTCTGAAGGATCGGTACGGAGACGTCTGTACTTATCTCTTAGAGGCAATCGAGTTAGGAAACAACTCCATTTTTATTTCTATTCTATCGTGTAATTCTTATTATCTCAAATACTGATTAAATTCTTCTATTCTTTCGCAGATGGAGAGAATGCGTGCTTCCTCTTTCGATGACCTACACTCTGGTCCTCCAGCAGCAGCAGCTCCTACTAGGGGCAGAGGCTGAAGTCGCACCTGAGGCCAAGGCAGGGGCAGGACTCATCCCACTACTCATACAGCAGCCCCAGTTGTGGAACCCCAGATTAAGATTAATGAAAGGGTTCCAGCTCAGACTGTTCCAGCGGGACCAGCTCAGGTCCTAGAGGGATTTATTGCTACCCCGGTACTTCAGGACGCTTTAGTCCGTTTAGTAGGCATTATGGAGAGTGTAGCCCAGACTAGCACATTCCCCGTTGCAACTGTCGTATCTCAGGCTGGAGGAGGGGTTCAGATTCTTGCTACCGATACTCCTGTTCAGAATACTCCTGAGATTCAGACCCCAGCAGCCAATCCAGTTAGGGTAATTCAGCCAATTGCTCCAACGCCACCCGTTGATGGGGCAGCTATGTCCACCGATGCTTTGTGAAGGTTGGACAGGTTCATTAAGCTATTTCCTGTGCATTTCAGTGGTGAGACTTCAGAGGATCCTCGGGAATATCTAGATAGTTGTCATGAGGTTCTGCGGAATAAGGGTATCTTGGAGACCAATTGGGTCGATTTTGCTGCCTTTCAGATGACTGAATCCGCCAAGAAATGGTGGAGGGATTACCTGTTGACTAGACCAGTTGGGTCGCCTTCTTTGACTTGGGATTAGTTTTCTCATCTCTTTTGGGAGAATTTTGTTCTTCTTATTTCTCGAGAGGAGAAGCGTCGTCAGTTTGAGCGACTTTAGCAGGGCAGCATGACTGTGACCTAGTATGAGAGTCGCTTTATGGAGTTGGATAGACATGCTATTATTTTGTTGCCCACAAAGAAAGAGGGTCAGACGGTTTATTGAGGTCCTTGCTCAACCCGCCAGGTTACAGATGGCTAAAGAGACAGAGACTGATATTCTTTCAGGATGCAGCTAATGTGGCCAGGACACTGGAGTCAGTTTTGGGGACGGGAGGTCAGGGGTCTGACAAGAGACCTCTCCATTCCGGTGGTTTCAGTGGTGCCTCATCTGGAGGCGGGGTTAGTTTCAGTAGAGGCCATTCTTCCAGGCCATTCCATTCAGCACTTCAGGCCTCACATGGTACTTTAGGAGGTCGTGGTTCTTATATGCCTCCTTTTGCTCAGCCAGTCTACAGTGCACCATCAACTTATATCAGTGCACCTCCTCCTTATAGTGTTCAGGGTGGTTATACTGGTCGACAGGGTCAGTTAGCCGGCCAGCGTCTCAGCAGCCGAGATTTTGTTACACATGTGGTGACTCGAGGCATATTGGTAGGTATTGTCCTCGCGCGTCGGATAATTCTCAGTATCAGGGTTCCCTTGCTATAGTTACAGCACCGCCTGCCCAGCCAGCCAGGGGTAGGGGTCAGGTGGCCAGAGGTAGAGGTCAGGTTGTTAAAGGTGGAGGCCAGGACACTAGGGATGGAGGCCAGCCCGCTAGAGGTGGAGGTTTGCCTATCAGAGGTCCTCCTAGAGACATAGTTCAGGGTGGTGGAGCCCAACCCTCATTATATGCATTTCAAGATAGACCCGAGGCAGAGTCCTCTGATGTTGTTATTACAGGTATCATTTCAGTTTGCAATAGAAATGCCTCAGTTTTGTTTGATTCGGGGTCTACTTATTCTTACGTGTCATCCTATTTTTCCTCGTATTTGGTTGAGCCCCGCAATTCCTTGAGTGTTCCTATTTATGTGTCTATGCCGGTGGGGGATGCTATTATGGTAGATCGTGTGTATCGTTCATGCGTAGTAGTCATTCAGGGTCTTGAAACTAGTGTGGACTTTTTGTTTCTTGACATGGTCGATTTTGATGTTATATTGGGCAAGGATTGGTTGTCGCCTTATTATTCCATTTTGGACTGTCATGCCAAGACAGTTACTTTAGCTTTGTCGGGGTTGCCTCAATTAGAATGGAAAGGAACTCCTGGTCATTCTCCCAGCCGAGTGATTTCTTATGCCAAGTCTCGTCGCATGGTTGAGAAGGGGTGTTTGGCTTATTTGGCTCATATTCGTGACTCTGATGCTGAGGTTTCTTCTATAGATTCAGTTCCTATTGTTCGTGAGTTTCCCGAGGTATTTCTTGTAGACCTGCCGGGGATGCCCCCCGACAGAGATATTGATGTGTCTCTAGGCACTCAACCCATTTCCATTCCTCCATACCGGATGGCCCTACCGAAATTGAAAGAGTTGAAAGAACAGTTGCAAGACTTGGTAGATAAGGGTTTCATCAGACATAGTGTCTCGCCTAGGGGCGCACCGATGTTGTTCGTGAAGAAGAAAGATGGGTCGATGATGATGTGTATAGATTACCGGCAGTTGAATAAAGTTACTATCAAGAATAAATATCCATTTCCGATAATTGATGATTTATTTGATCAGCTTCAAGGTGCCAGGGTGTTTTCGAAAAACTTATTTGAGATCGGGCTACCATCAGTTGAAGATTAGGGCGTCTGATGTTCCTAAGACAACCTTTCGGATGAGGTATGGGCATTATGAATTTTTGGTGATGTCTTTTGGGTTGACTAATGCACCAGCAGCCTTTATGGACTTGATGAATCGGGTTTTCAAGCCTCATCTGGACTCTTTCGTAATCGTGTTCATTGATGATATTCTGATATACTCCCGCAATCAGGAATAGCATGAGAAGCACCTCCATATAGCGCTCCATACTTTGAGGGATAATCAGTTGTATGCAAAGTTTTCAAAATGTGAGTTTTGGTTGGATTCAAAAGCTTTCTTGGGACATATCATATCGGCCGAGGGTATTCAGGTAGATCCTAAGAAGGTAGAGGCAGTCAAGAACTATCCTAGACCCACTACAGCCACGGAGATCAGGAGCTTCTTGGGTTTGGCGGGTTACTACCATCATTTTGTGGAAGGTTTCTCATCCATAGCAGTCCCAATGACTAAATTGACTCAAAAAGGTGCCCCATTTAAATGGTCGGACGAGTGTGAGGCGAGCTTTCAGAAGCTCAAGACAGCCTTGACTTCAGCACCGGTGTTGGTGTTACCATCAGGTTCAGGTTCTTTCACAGTATATTGTGATGCTTCCCATGTTGGACTCGGATTGGTATTGATGCATGATGTCAGAGTGATTGCATATGCGTCTCGACAGTTGAAAGTTCATGAGAAGAATTATCGGTTCCATGACTTAGAGTTGTCATCCATGGTTCATGCATTGAAGATTAGGAGGCACTATCTCTATGGTGTGTCGTGTGAGGTTTTCACATATCATCGCAGTCTCCAGTACTTGTTCAAGCAAAAGGATATTAATTTGAGACAGCAGAGATGGTTAGAGTTATTAAAGGATTATGATGTCACTATATTGTATCATCCCGGGAAGGCTAACGTGGTGGCCGATGCATTGAGTAGAAAGGCAGTAAGTATAGGCAGCCTTTCTTTCATTCCAGTCAGGGAGAGACCGTTAGCTTCAGACATTCAGACTTTGGCTAATCAGTTCGTGAGGTTAGATATTTTTCCCAGTAGTGTTATAGCTTGTACAGTCACTCAGTTTTCCTTATTTGGGCGTATCAGATATCGGCAGGATGATGACCCGCATTTGATGGTCCTTAGGGACACAGTTCGACACGGTGGTGCCAAGTAGGTTATAGTTGGAGATGACAGTGTTTTGAGGATGCAGGGTCGTATATGTGTGCCTAATGTTGATGGCCTTCATGAGTTTATCCTTGAGGAGGCTCACAGTTCTAAGTATTCTAGTCACCCAGGTGCAGCCAAAATGTACCAGGACTTGAGGCAGCATTATTGGTGGAGAAGATTGAAAAAGGATATTGTTGCGATGTGGCTCGTTGCTTAAATTGTCAACAGGTAAAATATGAGAATCAGAGACCCGGTGGGTTGCTTCAGCAGATAGAGATTCCTGAGTGGAAGTGGGAGCATATCACTATGGACTTCGTTGTTGGACTCCCACGGACTCAAAGGAAGTTCGATGCGGTTTGGGTTATTGTGGATAGAATGACTAAATCAGAATATTTCATTCCAGTGGCAAGTACTTATACTCGAAGTGGTTAACATAGATATATATTAGAGAGATTGTTCTCCTTCACGGTGTGTCTGTGTCTATCATTTCTGATCGAGGTACGCAGTTTACTTCGTACTTTTGGAGGGCAGTTCAGCGTGAGTTGGGTACCCGATTTGAGTTGAGCATAGCATTTCATCCTCAGACGGACGGGCATTCCGAGCGTACTATTCAGATTTTAGAGGATATGCTTCGCGCTTGTGTTATTTACTTTGGAGGTTCTTGGGATCAGTTCTTGACGTTAGCGGAGTTTGCTTATAATAATAGTTATCATTTGAGCATTCAGATGGCTCCTTATGAGGCATTATATGGTAGACGGTGTAGATCGCCAGTTGGATTGTTTGAGCCGGGAGAGGCTCAGTTATTGGGTACAGACTTAGTTCAGGATGCCTTAGATATGGTCAAGATTATCCAGGAGAGACTTCATGCAGCCCAGTCTAGGCAAAAGAGTTATGTCGATCGTAATGTTTGTGATGTGGATGGTTAGAGAGAGAGTATTGATTCGGGTATCACCCATGAAGGGTGTTATGAGATTTTATAGTATTTAAGTACTATCTGTAAAATTTGGTGAGAATCGGAGTTGATTTTATGTGATTCGGACGTCCGGTTGAGAAATAGTGAACTTTAAGTGTTCTTGAGAAAAACGATGAGTTTTGAGGTTTAATTCATAGTTTTAGATGTTATCTTCATGATTTGATTGCCCGATCAAGTCCGTATGATATTTTTCGACTTGCGTGCATGTTTAGTTTAGAGCCCCGAGGGCTCGGGTGAGTTTTGTGTAGGCTACGGGATGCTTTTAACTTATAAACATTTGATGGTTTTTCTGTTTCTGGTGCACAGGCAAAACGTTATTCGCGTTCGCGTTGATCCTACCGCAAACGCGAAGAGTAATAACACTTGGGCCCCTTTTTGTTCTATGCAAACGCGGAGCACTGGTGGGCTAAGGCTACGCGAATGCGTCCAGCCAACGCGAACACACTATGTAACGAGCCTGGAGGAGAGGAGCCTTGTATTCCTCTATGCGAATGCGGCCTTAGGGTCGTGAACGCGAAGGTTCCAGTTAGTAAAGCTATGTTAACGCGTCCATTCATACGCGAATGCGAAGGCCACTTGGGCCTGACCCATCGCGAACGCGGCAGGCCCATCGCGAATGCGATGAAGGCCTGCCCAGTCATATAAAACAGTGTTAAACACGAGCAGAACCTTTTTCTTCCTAGTTTTCGAACTACCAAGACCTAAAGGAGATTGTCTTCACCCAAATTCATCCCCAAAGTGTTGGTAAACAATTCTAAACTCTACTCTTTCAATTACCCAATGTTTTTCATCACTTTTCAATCAAAAATCATGAATTTTCATGGTAAAAATTGAGGGTTTGGGTAGAACTAGAGAATTTTGTTAAAATCAAATTTTGACCTCGAATTGATGTCGGATTTCGAAACTAATTGCATATTCGAGCTCGGGGGTGAATGGGTAAACGTAATTTTGTCCGAACCCCGAGTTTGAACCAAGCAGGCCTGGGGTCGGGTTCTAACTCTTTTTAAAAAAACATAGGAGAAATCATAATTTTCAGTAAAGTTACTTCCTTTAGCATTAATTAATGATATTAAGCTAATTGCGATTAGATTCGAGTGTGTTAAAGGTGCATTCGAAAGGAAAAGCTATAATTGAGCAGTGAGTGGCCTGTGGAATTGAGGTAAGTGTTTGTCCTAACCTTAGCTTGAGGGAATAGGAGTTGTTGTCTTATTTTCTACGTATTAGCGTTGAGTACGACGTATAGGTGTAGTGACGAGTATCTATTCATTGGTGTCAAGCATGCCCGTGAGTCTTATACTGTGACTGTTGTGATTCTTATTATGTATTGTCCATGCTTAAACTGATGACTATTCATGTTGAACAAGACTTATGATGACTTCTTGGTAATTGACCATTGTGAGCATTGGCTCAAGTTGAGATTTATTTTGTTAAGTTAACTGTTGGAACTAGATTGGTTATAGTTGATTCCCTTGCGGGGATTTATTTGTTTCTATTGTTGATTCCCTTGCTGAGATATTATTGTTTCCACTGTTTGGGTGAGGTAAGAGTGATAAAGCACGAAGGGTGATGTCGTGCACATTTACATTTATATTTATGTTTATGGAGAGGAAGAGTGATAAAGCACGAAGGGTGATGTCGTGCACATTTACATTTATATTTATGTTTATGGAGAGGAAGAGTGATAAAGCACGAAGGGTGATGTCGTGCACAACTGCACATTGACATTCATACATATGCATATGGTGAGGAAGAGTGATGAAGCACGAAGGGTGATGCCGTGCATATTTACATTTATATTGATGCATATTGAGAGGAAGAGAGCAAAGCATGAAGGGTGATGCCGTGCACATTTACATTTATATCGATGTATATGGTGAGGCTAAGAGTAAAAGCACGAAGGGTGATGCCGTTCAAGTTTCTTTTCTATTTTTAATTGCTGAAATTATTGTTGATCACTGTCTGTGTTTGCCTTGTTTTTTTCCTCGTTTATTATGTTAGAAATTCACCATTGCATGCTCCCTTCCCATTAATTGCTATTTCTTTTAAATTCCTTAATTGTTGTTATTTTTGCTAGCAAGATTATATAAATATACAGGTTTTATGTGGTGTCTTGTCCTAGCCACGTCACTACTTCGTCGAGGTTAGGATCGGCACTTACTCAGTACATGGGGCCAGTTGTACTGATACTACACTCTGCACTCATTGTGCAGATCCAGGTAACGACTAGCGTTAGGAGATTTTAGTAGCCGCATTCATCTTTCGGAGACACGAGGTAGATCTGCCGGCGTCCGCAGATTCCTAGAGTCTTCTCTTAATTGTATAGACACAGTTTTTATTATATTCGAAACAGTTACATTATTTCTTTCAGCCCATTACTTGAAGTATTCTTTGTAGTTCGTGAATTGTGACACCAGTACCTGAGGTAGTCTTATAGTTATATATTTAGTTCGTGGCTCGGTTTAGTAATCCGTTTATTATTTTATTTATGAAGTTATTCGATGGAAATTATCAGATTTAGTTTATTTTAAATTGTCTTATTGTGGATAAATAAATATTCAAAGGAAAATGGCTAATCAAGTTCTAACATTGGCTTGCCTATCAAGTGTGGTGTTAGGCGCCATCAGGATCCTTAAGGTTGGGAAATTGGGTCGTGACAGCCCCACAACAACTTATGTGTTTATGTTTTCCCTGCACTGTGTTAGATGTACGGTATTCTTGTTTACACTTAAGGATTCGTAGTATCTGAATGCTATTGAATTACTTCTTAGAACTGTAATTATTTCTTACTACTTACTGTTTTTTTCTATTTTGTCTTCCTTTTTCTGCTTTTATTATTTCTATTGTACGCAGGATATATTGTGAGTGACCCATCGTAGCCCCGTCACTCATTCGTCGAGGTTAGGCTCGGCACTTACCAGTACATGGGGTCGGTTGTATTGATACTGCACTCTGCACTTCCTGTGCATATTTGGAGTTGTTCCGAGCTGATCATGAGATTGGCTGCAGGATCCTTTTGATAGGAGACCCAAGGTAGACCTGTCAGCGTCCGCAGGCCCTGGCGTCCCCTTCTACACCTCACACTTTACTGTTTCTTTATTTCGAAAACAGTTGTATTCTTTTTAGACCTTTACTTGTAGTAAATTCTAGAATGTTCGTGAATTATGACTTTGGATTCTATTAGTAGTATATATTTGGAGTTGTTATATATATATATATATATATATATATATATATATATATATATATATATTCCGGTGTTCATTTTGACTTGTTATATCTTGCTTGTTGTTAATCACTGAAATGTAAAAGAATTGGCTAATATCCATCACGGTCCCCACGGTGGGAATTCCGGGTCGTGACATTAACCATGACAATTACTAGAATATACTATATCCAAATGCTTGGTTAATAGTATATGCCCCAACAATCTCCCACTTACACTCATAATCATGAATCCACAACTTTCTCAAGCATACTTTTACATGGCTATTAAAAGTCTTCACCAAATAAGGTTTTGTTAAAGAATCTTGCCAAGTTATTTCTGATGCAATCTTTGTCCAATAGTGCTTTGTCGTAACTATCTAGTTTGGTACTAAATTCTTCAGGGATACTGTTACCAAAATTATCTCAAGAGTGTACACTGAACTATGGTTTTCCTTAGTATTCTACCACTACAACGAAGTACTACTAATATTACCTTCATTACCTTACAATATTGAAATATTAGTGACTTCTACTATAGTGTTCACTATTCAAATATCACTCTCACTCGATAAAGGCATATTCCGCCTATTAACGTTTTCCCACTACTTAAATGTAATGGAACGTCAATTCCAATGTTTGGATTTTGATGTTCTTGAACATCCAGTTATTTTTTTGCCTAGTTCCTGTAAAACTAGTTTACTTATAGAAACATGATTTATTAAGCAGTCCTTATCTAGAAAAGTGAATTTGTTTTAACAGTTGCCTTATTTTCTTTAGGACAATAAAATAAACCTCCATTCATTTTCTTGGATATTCAATAAACATACACTTACCTATTCTTAGTTACAGCCTATAGATCTGCTTTCCCTTTAAGAACATGTGCTGGAGAACCCTATATTCATGCCACAGACTGAGCTTACATTCTGTCAGGACCCCAATTCCATATAGGTCGTGATGGCGCCTATCGTGGAACTAGGCTAGCCAACTACTGAGAGTAACCTTTTAATCCTTCCGTTTAAAATCATAAATCAAGATATTTCATTCAGATTTCATGTTCAAAACATAATTAACAGCAATAATACCAAAAGAGTCAAGTCTAACCACGGTCCCAACACCCGGAATCAACTATCATAAGCATCTAAAGATGTAAATACAGTATCTGATAACAAGTCTCTACAACTACACAACAGGGAATACTAGAAATCTATAAACTAAAGAAAGGAAAGAAGACCAGTTGGGGACGCCGAGAAGCTACCTCTATCCTCGATCAACTCCGAGCAAAGGAGAAATCAGCTAACGCTTAGATCTGGTACCTGGATCTGCACACAAAGGTGCAGGGAGTAACGTGAGTACGCCAACTCAGTAAGTAACCAAAGTAACTAAAGACTTGAGTGCAGTGACGAGCATTTAAAAGTGATAATTTCATAAAAACATGTGCGAGTGAAAACAAATAGAGTAAATCAACAGTCTACATTTTTCCAAATACTTTGCAAACTCCAGTTTCTCCATTTAATACTTGCGTAAAACATTAACTCAATCGTTTATTAAGAGACTCAGTGTAATATGATTGGAAAACAAAGATCTAACAATTTATAGCCTTTCGGGCACTGTATCACTCATAAATATGGTCTCTCAGTCACTCGTGACTCCACTAGCACAGTCAAAACTCACACTCAGCACTCTCACTCAACAGGTACCCTGAATACACATAATTGTTGCGGCATGCAGCCCAATCCAATACATATATAAATATTGTTGCGGCGTGCAGCCCGATCCATATAATAGTCGATTGCGCCCAGTGGGAGTGTACAGACTCCGTAGGGGCTCCTACAGCCCAAGCGCTATATTGTTGTGGCGTGCAACCCGATCCATATAATATATATTGCTGCGGTGTGCAGCACGATCCATATAATATATATTGCTGCGGCGTGCAGCGCGATCCATAACTATCCTCACGTACTCGGATCTCGGCCTCGCTCAGTCATCCTTACAAGCCACTCGGGCAACTCATCTCAACTCACGGGACTCAGCCCAAAATACCTCTCAGAGTTTTAAAACAGTGTGATAACAGTGATAACAGCAACAGATATAAAACATCACTGAGTTCATAAATTTTCTATCAAAATAGTGTGAGAATAGTGGAAATTTACCCCTGAGGGTCTAAACAGGTGGGCACATGGCCCCAAACATGGCATACAGCCCATAATAAAATATAAGTCTCTAAAATGCAGGATATCATAAGGTTAAATCAAATGCGTGGCTTAATAGTTGCTACGGGACACACCAAGTCACAATCCCCAACGGTGCATGCCCACACGCTCGTCACCTTGCATGTGTGTCACCTCATTTATCAAAACAATACGAAATACGGGGGTTTCATACCCTCAAGTCAAGAGTTACAATCGTTACTTACCTCAAACCGGCCCGAAAAATACTCCGTAATGCTCTTGCCTCTCGAATCGGCTACTAAATGCTCCGATTCTATCAAAATCAGATTAATAACATCAAAATATGCTAAGGAGACGAAACCCATTCGAAAACTATCAAAATTAGGCACAATTCCCGAAATTGGCCAAACCCGACCCCCGATCCCACTTCTCGAATTTCGATAAAAATTACAAAACGGGAATCCTCATCCTTTCACGAGTCTATACATACCAAAAACATCAAAATCGGACCACAATTTCCCCTTCAATCACTCAATTAAAGTCTCCAATTTCCATGCCCTAACTTCCCCAAATTTGGGTTTAAAATCCACTAATTTCACATTAAATCACTTAGAAATCAACATAGAATCGAGTTATGAAGTCAAAAATATAACCTCCAAATGTTTCCCTTCGACTCCCACTTCAATCCCCCTCAAAAGCTTCAAAAATCGCCCACAGTGGAGAAAATAGACTAAAATTTGTGAAGATGGCTTGTTAAACATTCTGCTCAGGTCAAATTCCTTCATCGCGATCGCGGAATAGCCCACGCGATCGCAAAGATTTTCCTTCACAACTCACGTGATTGCGTCTCACCCCACGCGACCGCACTGAACAAACCATCCACTCCTCACCAGCTCAAAAACCCTACGCGAACGCAGCACTGGCCACGCGGTCGCGAAGCATTACTTCCCACATGACCACGATCGCTACCCTTATATTGCGATTGCATAGAACAATCTCGACTCCACCCCTGCTAAGCCTACGCGATCGCGAACTCACCCCTGTGATCGCGTAGAAGAAAAACCAACAGAAATTCTGCAACTTTCCAACATCCAAACTAGGTCCGTTAACCTCCCGAAACACACCCGAGGCCCTCGGGACATCAACTAAACCTACCAACACATCCCATAACCTCATTCAAGATTAGTCGAGCCTTCGAAACACCAAAAACAACACAAAAACACTAAATTCACCTCGGATTCAAGCCTATGAACTCTGAAACTACTAAATTTCACCAAAGATACCAAAACCATCCAAAACACGCCCGATTAACCTGAAATTTTGCACACACATCCAAAATGACACTACGAACCTTCTCAAACTTTCGAAACTCCATTCCGACCCCGATAGCCTATTTTCCACTGCCGATCGGAAATCGCCAAAAACTTAATTTCGCCAATTCAAGCCTAATTCTACTCCGGACATCAAAACCACATTCCAAACACACTCCTAAGTCCCAAATAACCTAACGAAGCTATCTGAGCCATAAAATCTACATTTCCAGGTCGTTTACCAATTAGTCGACTCCCAGTTGACTATTTTTTTAACTATTAGGCCAATTT
This sequence comes from Nicotiana undulata, assembly GCA_005239495.1. Lineage (NCBI taxonomy): Eukaryota > Viridiplantae > Streptophyta > Magnoliopsida > Solanales > Solanaceae > Nicotiana > Nicotiana undulata. The sequence goes on along the minus strand of ML292321.1, from coordinate 15,468 downwards.
AAGAGACTAAGTGTCTCAACTCTCACCACGACCACTCCGAACCCGAACCAACCAACCCCAACACAACATAAACAGACTAAGCAGTGCATGACAAGGCAAAAATAGGAATGAAGGGTCTGATTCTACGGAACAACCGGCCGGGTCGTTACATTCTCCCCCTTTTAAACAAATGTTCATCCTCGAACGGGTTTAGAACCTGGAGTCTCAAACAAGTGAGGATATCTGTTCCGCATCTCCTGCTCGGTCTCCCAAGTGGCCTCCTCCATAGGCTGCCCTCTCCATTGAATTTTCACTGAAGCTATATACTTAGATCTCAACCTCCTGACCTGACAACCCAAAATAGCCACCGGCTCGACCTCGTAGGACATATCACCCTCGAGCTGAATTGTGCTGAAGTCTAAAACATAAGACGGGTCACCAACATACTTCCGGAGCATCAAAACATGGAACACCGGATGAACACTCGATAAGATGGGCTGCAAAGCAAGCCTATAAGCCACCTCTCAATCCTCTGAAGCACCTCAAAAGGCCCAATGAACCGGGGACTCAGCTTTCCCCTCTCCCCGAACCTCATAATACCCTTCATGGGTGTCACCTTCAACAGTACCTTCTCTCCCTCCATGAAAGACACATCATGGACCTTCCGGTCCGCATAACTCTTCTGCCTAGACTGCGCCTTGCGAAGCTGCTCCTGAATCACCTTCACCTTATCCAACGCATCCTGAACCAAGTATGTGCCCAACAGCCTAGCCTCGCCCGGCTCAAACCAACCAACCGGAGATCTACACCTCCTGCCATATAAAGCCTCATACGGATCCATCTGGATACTCGACTGGTAACTGTTATTATATGAAAACTCCGCGAGTGGAAGAAACTGGTCCCATGAACCCCCAAAGTCAATGACAAAGGCACGCAACATGTCCTCCAGAATCTGAATAGTACGCTCTGGCTGCCCGTCGGTCTGAGGATGAAACGATGTGCTCAACTCAACTTGAGTAACCAACTCTCTCTACACTGCCCTCCAAAACTGAGATGTGAACTGAGTACCTCTGTCTGAAATGATAGAAATTGGAACACCATGCAATCGGATAACCTCCCTGATATAAATCTCGGCTAACCGCTCTGAAGAATAGGTAGTACCAACAGGAATAAAGTGTGCAGACTTGGTCAGCCGATCCACAATAACCCATACAGCATCAAACCTCCTCGAAGTCCATGGAAACCAAACTACAAAGTCTATGGTTATCTGCTCCCACATCCACTTCGGAATATCTAACCTTTGAAGTAATCCACCTAGCCTCTGGTGCTCATACTTGACCTGGTGACAGTTGAGACACCGAGCTACAAACTCAACAATATCCTTCTTCATTCGCCTCCACCAATAATTCTATGTCAGATCTTGGTACATCTTCGCGGCACCCGGATGGATGGAATACCGCGAACTATGGGCCTCTGCTAGAATCATCTCTCGAACCCATCCACATTGGGAACACATATCCGGCCCTGCATCCTCATAACACCATCCTCCCCAATAACCACATCTCTGGAATCACCTCGCCGGACCCTGTCCTAAAGAACGAGTAAATGTGGGTCGTCATACTAGCGCTCTTTGATCTGGTCATAAAGAGATGACATGGAGGCTACACAAGCCAATACCCGAGGGGGATATGATAAGTCCAATCTCACAAACTGACCTGCTAGGGTCTAAACATCAAGTGCTAATGGCCTCTTTGCTGCTGGGAGATATTCTAGAGTCCCCAAACTCTCTACTCTGTGACTCAAGGCATCAGCCACCGCATTGGCCTTCCCCGGATGATATAGAATAGTGAGGTCATAATCCTTGAGAAGCTCCAACCATCTCCTCTGACGCAAATTCAAATCCTTCTACTTAAGCAGATGCTGCAAACTACGGTGATCAGTGAAAATCTCACAATGCACCCCATACAAATAATGACGCCAAATCTTCAAGGCGTGGACAATGGTTGCTAGCTCAAGATCATGCACTGGATAATTTTTCTCGTGCACCTTCAATTGTCTGGACGCGTAGGCAATTACCCTACCATCCTGCATAAATAGCGCCCCGAGGACAACTCTCAAGGCATCACAGTAAACTGTATAAGAATTTGAACCCGTAGGCAAAACCAACACCGGAGCTGTAGTCAAAGCTGACTTGAGCTTCTGAAATCTCTCCTCACACTCCTCAGTCCACCTGAACGGAGCACCCTTCTGGGTCAGTCTGGTCATAGATGCTGCAATGGATGAAAATCCATCTACAAAACGGCGATAGTACCCTGCTAAACCAAGGAAATTGCAGATCTCGGTAGCTGATGACGGTCTAGGCCAACTCTACACTGCCTATACCTTCTTCGGATCTACCTTGATCCCATCACAAGACACCACGTGGCCTAAGAATGCCACTGAATCAAGCAAGAATTCACACTTTGAAAGTTTTGCATACAACTTCTTCTCCCTCAAAGTCTGAACCACAACTCTTAAATGCTGCTCATGATCTTCCCGAGATTGGAAATATACCAAGATGTCGTCAATAAATACAATGACGAAAGAATCCAGATAAGGCCGGAACACACTGTGCATCAAGTTCATAAAGGATGTTGGGGCATTGGGCAGCCCAAATGACATAACAAGAAACTCATAGTGACCATATCTAGTCCTGAAGGGAGTCTTCAGGATTTCGGGCTCCCGAATCTTCAACAATTGATAGCCAGAACGCAAGTCAATCTAGGAAAATACTCTGGCACCCTGCAACTGATCAAACAAGTCATCTATGCGAGGTAAGGGATACTTGTTCTTCACCGTAACCTTGTTCAACTACCGATAATCGATACACACACGCATAGAACCATCTTTTTTCTTCACAAATAACACTGATGCACCCCAAGGTGACACACTAGGCCGAATGAACCCCTTATCTAGGAGTTCTTGAAGCTGCTCCTTTAATTCCTTCAACTCCACTGGTGCTATACGATAAGGTGGGATAGAAATAGGCTGAGTTCCTGGCACCAGGTCAATACCATAATCGATATCCCTGTCAGGTGGCATGTCTGGCAGGTCTGCAGGAAACACGTCCGGAAAATCACGGACCACAGGAACATAATCAACCGCGGGAGTCTCGCCGCTGATATCCCTCACAAAATCAAAATACGATAAACATTCTTTTTCCACCATATGCTGAGACTTCAGGTAAGAAATCACCCTGCTAGGTACATACTCAGTAGAACCTCTCCACTCAACCCTCGGAACTCCCGGCATAGCCAAGGTCACGGTCTTAGCGTGACAATCAAGAACAGCATGACACGAAGATAGCTAATACATGCCTAATATCACGTCAAAATCAACCATGCTAATCAAAAATAGGTCCACTCGGGTCTCCAGACCCCCAATAGATACCACACACGACCGATACACACGGTCCACAACAATAGTATCGCCCACCGAAGTCGACACATGAACATATGTAACTAAATACTCATGGGGCATATCCAGACAATGGGCAAAATATGACGAAACATAAGAATATGTGTAACCAGGGTCAAATAGGGCCAAAGCATCTCGGTGACAGATTGAGATAATACATGTGATCACTGCATCGGAGGACACAGCATCTGCCTGACTGGAAGTGCATAAATTGGGGCCTGACCTCCACCTACTTGACCTCCCCCTCTAGGGAGGCCTCTAGATGATTGACTCCCACCCCTAGCTGCCTGGGTGGATGGTGAAGTAACTAGAGCTAAAGTCGAAGGCTAGCTCCTAGAATGAGATGGACCACCAATAAAATAAGGGCACTGCCTCCTCATATGCCCGAACTCTCCGCACTAATAACAACTCCCTGGTGCAGGAGACGGGGACTAAAGGGAACCCCTGGAACTAGAGAAACCACCAGAAGAACCATGCACGGAGGAACCCTGAATAGATGGTGCTCGAGATGAACTCTGTGCTGGAAGAGCATTGAATGAAGAACGTCCTGGATAAGAACTGCGAGGACCCTGCTCCGATGATGCACCACTATAAGCTGGGCGAACTGGTTGAGGAGGCCTAAATGAGCGGCCTCTACCATGCAGAAACTGCCCTCTGAGAGGAGCACCACTAAAACTACTAGATCCACGAGGCCTCTTGTCTTCCCTCTCCTCTCGCTCCTGATGGCGAACTGACTCAATATCTCGAGCAATATTAACAACCTTCTCGAAGGTAGCACCTAATACTCTTTCCCTAGTCATCAAAATACGAAGTTAATAAGTGAGGCCATCCACGAACCTCCTGATCCTCTCCCTATCAGTAGGGACCAACTCGGTAGCATGACGAGCTAACTCTGAAAACCGCATCTCATATTGAGTCACTGATAACTCTCCCTGACGCAGGTGCTCAAACTGCCTACGATGCTCCTCTCTATGACACTAGGGAACATACTTCTCCAAGAAGATAGTGGAGAACTACTGCCAAGTGAGGGGTTCTGCACCAACAAGCCTACGACTCTCATATGACTCCCACCAAGTAAAAGCAGCCCCAGAAAACTGAAAAGTAACAAACGAGACCCCACTGGTCTCCAGCATCCCTGCAGTACGAAGCATCCGCTAACACTTGTCCACAAAACCCTGGGCATCCTCGCCCGCAGCACCACTGAATGTCGGAGGCTGAAATCTACTAAATCTCTTCAGCTTGCGCTGCTCATCATCTGGCATAGCTGGGACCACAAAATCCTAAACTGGAGCAACCAGCTGGGCTGGAACTGCCCCCAGTGTTTGAAGGCCCTGAATAACCTGCTCAGGTGTCCGGGAAATTGGAGTCTGAATGTCTCCCCTGCCTAAGAAGTAGAGGCAGTAGTAGATAAAGCAAATGCCTGGGCAAGGCTGGTACACTCAGTCAAGATCTGAACCAAGGTCTCCTAAAGACCTAGAATATTAATGGGCACTGCCGGTGCCTGAGCCTGCCCCGCTGGAACATCCGCGGCGGGACCTGATCTTGAATAGTAGGGGGATCAACGGGTACTGCCCCGGCTATTGTACGGGTTGGTCCCCTACCTCTACCACGGCTTCGACCCCTCACTGGTTAGGCGCCATCACGGTCCCGACGGTGGGAATTCTGGATCGTGACATTAACCATGACAATTACTAGAATATACTATATCCAAAATGCTAGGTTAATAGTATATACCCCAACAATATCCCACTTACACTCATAATCATGCATCCACAACTTTCTCAGGCATACTTTTACATGGATATTAAAATTCTTCACCAAATAAGGTTTTGTTAAAGAATCTTACCAAGTTATTTCTGATGCAATCTTTGTCCAGTAATGCTTTGTCGTAACTATCTAGTTTGGCATTAAATTCTTCAGGGATCCTGTTACCAAAATTATCTCAAAAGTGTAGACCGAACTATGGTTTTCCTTAGTATTCTACCACTACAATAAAGTACTACTAATATTACCTTCATTACCTTACAATATTGAAATATTAGCGACTTCTACTATAGTGTTCACTATTCAAATATCAATCTCACTCGATAAAGGCATATTCTGCCTATTAACGTTTTCCCACTACTTAAATGTAATGGAACATCAATTCCAATGTTTGGATTTTGATGTTCTTGAACATCCAGTTATTTCTTTGCCTAGTTCCTATAAAACTAGTTTACTTATAGGAACATGATTTATTAAGCAGTCCTTATCTAGAAAACTGAATTTGTTTTAACAATTGCCTTATTTTCTTTAGGACAATAAAATAAACCTCCATTCATTTTCTTGGATATTCAATAAACATACACATACCTATTCTTAGTTCCAGCTTATAGACCTGCTTTCCCTTTCAGAACATGTGCTGGACAATCCTATATTCATGCCATAGACTGAGCTTACATTCTGTCACGACCCCAAATCCATATAGGTCGTGATGGCGTCTATCGTGGATCTAGTCTAGCCAACTACTGAGAGTAACATTTTAAGCCTTCCGTTTAAAATCATAAATCAAGATATTTCATTTAGATTTCCAGTTCAAAACATAATTAACAGCAATAATACCAAAGAGTCAAGTCTAACCACGGTCCCAACACCCGGAATCAACTATCATGAGCATCTAAAGAAGTGAATACAGTATCTGATAACAAGCCTTTACTAGTACACTCCAAGGAATACTAGAAATCTATGAACTAAAGAAAGGAAAGAAGGCCACTTGGGGACGCCGAGCAGCTACCTCTATCCTCGATCAACTCCGAGCAAAGGAGAAATCAGCTAACGCTCAGATCTGGTACCTGGATCTGCACACAAAGGTGCAGGGAGTAACGTGAGTACTCCAACTCAGTAAGTAACAAAAGTAACTAAAGACTTGAGTGCAGTGACGAGTATTTAAAGGTGATAATCTCATAAAAACATGTGCCAGTGAAAATAAATAGAATAAATCAAAGGTCTACATTTTTCCAATTACATTGCAAACTCCAGTTTCTCCATTTAAAACTTGCGTAAAACATTAACTCGATCGTTTATTAAGAGACTCAGGGTGTGTTTGGTATGAAGGAAAATATTTTTCAGATAATATTTTCCAATATTTCCATGTTTGGTTGGCTTAAATTCTTTGGAAAATATTTTCCTCATCAATTCATTTTCCTCCAATTGGAGGAAAATGCTTTCCATATCAAGAGAAGGGAAAACATTTTTCAAAACTCCTTCTCAACCTTCCCCACCTTATTCCTTACCCTCACCCCCCCCCCCTCACTTATCATC
>ML292320.1:0-24312 GCA_005239495.1 Nicotiana undulata | reverse complement strand
ATCAAGGTATCACTTCTAAATCACCAATTACTCATAGTACGGAGAATAATAAGAATACAGTATGATTCATCACAATGGACTCACGGGCATGCTTGACCGCAACATATAGACACTCCTCACCCCGCCTATATGTTGGACATGAATTACACATAGAAAATAAGACTCTATACCTAATCCCTCAAGCTAAGGTTAGGCCAAACACTTACCTTGGCTCCAAAAATGCAAGTCAAGCCTCAATCACAGCCTTTCCTTTAGAATCCGACTCCGGAACGGTATTATCTAGACATAATCAACCCAAGTATATCAATAATGGCTCAATAAATCAAACCCATAGCCTAATTATTTATTTCAAAGCATTCTTCCTAAGATTCCAAAGTTTGACCCCAGGCCCGCTTGGTCCAATCACGAGGCTCGAACCAAAACCCGATCACCCATAACCCCACGAGTTAGAATATATAATTTGTTTTAAGATTCGACCCCAAATTGAGGTTGAATCACCCAAAATTCTCAAAAACCCAACTCTACCTAAAATCCCTAATTCCTACTTTGATTCCATGTTTTTAGCCCTAGATTCTAGTGATTGATGAAGGAAAATGGTAGAGATTAGAGTTAGGATCACTTACCCAAGTGGCTATGGAAGAAAACTCGCTTGAGGATCGCCTATGGGGTCTTGGAGAGGAAGAAGATGGTGAAAAAGTGATAATCCCGTAATAGTATTCTGTTTTTGACTTATGGAATTAACTGGGCGATTTTCTTCATCGCGATCGCAAGAAGAGGGCTGCGATCGCGGAGAGTCTGGCCCTAACTCACTGCGATCGCAGAAGAGGAGTCGGGATCGCGGAACATAGCTTAGCTGACCCTATGCGATCGCAGGAAGAGGTTTGCGATCGCGGAACACTGGGACGTCACACAATGCGATCGCGGGTCGAAGGGATGCGATTGCGGAAGGGACCTGGACAGACCTCTGCGATCGCAGAGAAGAAAACACCATACACTAGAAACCAGTCCAAAACACCAGATTTTTGACTCTTTAACACCCTGTTAGCTACATGAAACTCACCCGAGCCCTCGGGTCTCAAAATCAAAAACACACACGACTCCCAAAACATCCTACGAACTTATTCAAGCATTTAAATCACCAAAATATCATCAAGAACATCGAATCAAACCTCAAAACTCTTAGAATTTTCTTAAACTTCATAAACTTCTAAATTTCCCATTTTAATCCGAATCACGTCGTTTCAAGTCCGTTTCACACCAAATTTCACAGATAAGACAAATAACATATAATAGACATGTTCCGGGCTTCGGAACCTTAATACGGGCCCGGTAACACGGTTTTCACTTAATAATTCATTTTCAAATTCCTTTATTATTTCCAGAAAATATTTTTTAAAAAAAATTCATTTCTCGGGCTTGGGACCTCGTAATTCGATTCCGGGCATACGCCCAAGTCCCGTATTTTCCTAAAAACCTTCCGGGACCGTCACATCACGGGTCTGGATCCGTTTACCAAAAAGGTTGACCAAAGTCAATTTTATTCATTTAATTATCAAATATTTCCATCAAATTCCAACATGCAAACTTCCTGACTACACACCCGGGATGTGCACGCATATCGAGGTGAGACTAACGGAGGCTTTTTGGGTCCTCGGAACACAGATTTAGCTAGAATTACTTAGGATGACTTTTTGGGTCATCACATAATGGTTATGACACGTTCACCAAATCTTTGCCAAGATAAAGTTTGAAGAGTGTTATTTGATTGTCGGGACAACGGTCTCCTCCACAAAGTCGGTAGGGGAAGAATTATTGGGTTTGAGTCTTCTTTTTTCTTATGTAGATAAATAAATACCCATTGGACCAGCCTATATTTTACAAACCCACTAATATCTAAGCCAATTAATAGATCTAATAATTAGGTCTTAATTTGGAGCATAAGAGAGAGAAAAATAGTAGCCATTTCAACACAACATAGAGAGAGACTGCATATTTTTCCGCAAAAAACCAACTTGAGCAGTCATCTTCAAATTGCAGTTCCCCCTTTGTCTCGTATCAGATTAAGCTAAATTTTGAATGGAGTGTTTTCAATATCTTGATCTTCGAGTAAAAATTAAAATAACATGATTTGGAGTCTTGTAGTTCCATATTTGAAACCGTGAACAATAGCTATGATTATAATGATTTTCTTCCAATCTTCTCTTGTTCTGTAGTTATTCTTTGTTGATGTTCTTGCTACGTATTTGATATTGATATTGTTTGACTAAAAATGGGTTTATCCTTGGTTAAAATAATTAATGATTAATTATGATGGGACAATCCTAATCAAAGCTAATGATTCTTGATCTATAGCGAATGATATGGATAACGGTATACCTGAAATGAAATGCGGGTAATAAATGTGACCAGATTTAATACAATGTAAAGAGAACCAGCATTAAATAATATCAAACAACAATAAATATAAATAGAGGGGAAGATTCACCCAATATTGAAGAGGGTGAATGATTCCTTCATCTGACAGTGATGAATGACACGAGTGAGATGGATTATAGTGCACTTTCTTGGATCTTATGGAAAAGACAACAGAATAGTTAACCAATAGGATGAATCTGAGTCAAAAGTAGTTCCTTTTATTTTGTATGAGAGCTTATCTATTTTACAAGTGTTCATATCATATAGAATCTCCCATGCCTTTTCCCTCTCCGTCTTTCTATTTATATGAGATATTCCATAAGAACCCTAAAGTAAAAATAAAGAGAATATTCAATGGAATATTCCCTCTGTGGATCCCAATATAAAGTAGCCGTTATTTCTAACTCCGCTGCTCGACGTCTACAGCGACCAGTTGTTGAACTACTCGTCACATGAGGTTGCTGACCGACTACGACCACGCTATACTTATCGATTCCCAGGTCACTCTCCTTACCCAACTCTGCACGACTTAATCCACGGTCTGATTTTGACCCATACAGTTAATTTCTCCGCTTAGTGAGGTCATGCTTTGGTCGACCTCACTGAGCGGACATCACCGGTCGTGCTTAGGAGATTTGGAGGGAGGAGATTGAGTGGGAGAGGAGTTTGTACGGGGTGGAAACGTGGCGCTTCAAGAAGACGTCAGTCTAGGATGACATCATGGTTATAGGCATCATTATTACGCATCTTCCCAACGTGCCATATCGTTTCCTATGCTTCTGACGTTTCGATTCTTGTGCAACCGGCGATTGGCATTTTGATTCAGGCTCATGTTCTCTAATAAACACCAAAAGAGGTCACCTTAAGCCAAACTTTACACCCTCTCATTTTCTAAGCTTTTACTTTCCATCATTCCCTTCTTCCTTCTGCATTCTAATTTCATTTTGCTGCTGATTTTGCGATAGATTTCTGCAATTCCTCCTTCCCCTTGAGATCACATCCTTAACGCCTCCGATTAACAGAAAATGGCAACCTCCTCTCATGTTTCTAACATCTCATCTGAACCAACACCGCTTTCGGTGAGGATGCCTCCTCACGAGGACGATATGGATGAGATTATCCATCGTAGTGACAAATCTAGGTCGGATTTTTCGAAAACGCCGATGCAAGAGACTGAATTGGTACTCTCTGAACTATACGAGGCCGGCTTTCCCAAGCTAAAGGTCAAGTACGGAATCCTTGCCCACATTGACCTAGTTTCGACCGGTAGATACGTGGTTCAAGTTCATCCACTGGGGTATTGCGCCTTCTACGCGCACCCATTCCATGTAGGCTACTCTCTTCCTCTTCCTCCACTAGGGGAGGAGTTCTACTGATACTACCAGGTCTGCCCAACCCAACTTTCTCTGTATAATCTATAAGATTTTTCTAATGCTGGCAAAATACGCCGAATTGGCCAACTGTGAGGTTTCACTTCGTCACTTTCTACACCTCTTCGCACCAAACTTCCTCAGGGGTAAGATGCTGCATCTTCGCCATTGGGGGACCAAAAGGTTGGTCATTAAGATGAACGACAGAGCCAATTATCATTTTAATTTCCACATCTTCTACATCAAAACCGAGCACGTGGTGGCGAATCCCAATGGATTCCCTGAAGTGTGGAATTTTGCTCGTAAGTACCTTTATCAACCGTCTTCTTACTTTTTTACGTTTAGTTTCGTCGACGATTTTACTGATCCTTTTTTTTTATGTAGTCGAAAGGGAGTCTCCTCCGTTGGTTGCCGATATCCGATATGGGTGAGCCAGATTCTTCCCTGCACGGCGGGGGTTTCATGAGTGGTCGGCATTAAAAAAACCCGGTCGTAGGCCTTCTGCCACTAGTGAGTCTTCGGTTTGGCCTTTATTGATTATGCGCCAATCATGATTTCCCTTCTTACTATTTTTCATTCGAACTGATCGTCGTTGCATTAGGTCGGAAGCCTTCGACGAAGAAGAAAGCCCCTACCCCTGCCTTCCTCTAGTCGGGCATTTCGAAAGGGTCGTTGCTTACTGCTGCCGTAGGCGAACCTACTCACTCAGTGGCTCCTTTCCCGACCCCGGTTCCTCGTTATTTTAGTTGGCGTACAACAACTCCATCGCTGGTGGTTCCCCATCTTCCTGGTATGCACCCGGTAGATGAGTCGCCGCCCAACGGAGCAAAGGTAGCTCTGTTGGTAATGAGGCAGAGGCAAGATTTTGGCGGTGAGGTAATGGGGACCGAGGGGTCAACAATGGGTGGTCCCGTCCCGGTCGCGTCCGTGTTTTAGGGTAGCATGACTTTGGATGATGAGATCCAACACCCATTGGAGAGTGAGAACATTGCCAACCCGCTTGAGGTCGTTGAGAGAAGAGATGAGCGGGCCGTGGAGGTTGAGGTCGGGCCGTCAAGCGATCCATCACCATTGGGGCATGCTTGTGTGCCGTCTTCTACCGAGGTGAGAGGTAAGAACGTAGTCGTGGATGGCTATGAATCAGGTTATGACATCAACCCAGAAGAGGTCGGGATGTTCAATGAGGGATTCACCCGTGTGGAGGTGAGGACGGATGGGCCCAACCGTAGCATAGTCGTGCCCTTCGACCTGGATTTGTTGAAGCACTCGAAACGCGTAGTTCCTGGCTTGGGCCTGCTGTGTTCTCGTGCTGAGGCGTCAACATTGTAGACGGTTGACGACGACGCCCTTTCTTTGGGCATATCAGGGATGGCCCTTCGGGTAAGTACCCCGGCTTCTATTCTTTGTGTCTTTTCTTATTCTCCTCTATTTTCACTAACTCTTTTCTCCTATTTTTTCTTTGCCCAGACCCTTCTTTTTGAAATCGAGTGCGCTCGTCGAGAGGAGAGGAGAAGGGCTATTTTCAAGAGAATGGAGTCGACGTACCGTGAGTACTGCTCCAAGCATCATGCATTGTGTCTCTCGCTCGGTGTCGATGGCAGCTTCCAGTCTCTTAGAGAGAGTTGAAACAAAAGGAAGAAGAGCTGGTGAAGGTTATTCGGAGGTGTAGCGAGCTCGGTGGGGTCACTTAGGTCCAAGGAGGATGAGCTCGAGTTGAGCTGGGGGGTTGCGCCGGAGTGAACAAACCCTCAAACCAATCTGGCATCCCTACGTGCAGAGCTTGATCAGAACTCGACCCAGTTCAGTGCCCTGAACGACGAGTTGGTTGAGGAAACCACAGAGCTAGGCAAGGTCGATGAAGCCAGGAAGGCGACTTTAGCCAAAGTGGCAGCGATGGAGGAGGCCGGCTGTGTTCTTCAAATTGAATGAGAGCGTGAGGCCGAGACGACCACACTTAGGGAGGCCCGACTCGATGAGCAGATTGGCAGGCTTGAGGGGGAGATCTCTAGTCTGAATGATATGGTCACCGCTTTGGAGGCCGAGAAGGGGCATTTCTTGGCTCGGCCATCCTCCTCTCATACTTCCTCCTTCCCCGACGTGTCGCGGGATTCATATGAGAATTGGATCCATGACGAGGCCCAATTGGATATCTTTAGATATTTGATGTCAGATAACAAGGTCTCTACGGTTGAGTATGAAGGTGCTCGTGTTAAGGCGCGTGAAGCCTGAGTTGCATGTGGCTTAAACCTTGCTACACCGAGGGCAGACAACGGCGAGGATGAGCTCGATGGAATTGAGCAGGATGCCTGGTACGATGACAGATATCCAGACGCTGGTGACGATGGCGGGGACGGTGCGGAGTGATATTTTGTACTTTGTTTTTGTCTTCTCTTTTTTGTCTGCGGACGTCTTTCTGGCCTTTTGTAATATATCTTTTGGAATGAAATGATTGTGACCTTTTTCTGTACGTTGTTTGGTACTACTCTTTTGTTGATCATTTTTCTTCACATGATTGTTTTCGTGGTCGAGTACATTTTGGAGTAGATCTGGTTGAATTCCCATGTCGCCATAACTAACTCAAATGGAGTTAACTTGTAAATTGGACCCTATGTTGGGTCGAGTTGAGTCCGAAAGTGAGCGAATATGATTCTTTACTAACTCGAACGAGGTTGAACATGAGTTGATTCGAGTGAGGTTGTCACGACCCAAATTCCCCCAACCTTAGGGATCGCGATGGCGCCTAACATCACACTTTCTAGGCAAGCCAATGTTAGAGTTCGATTAGCTATTTACCTTTGATTATCCATTTAAACAGAATAAACAATTATTAAATAAACTTACGCTACTGACTTTCAATGAATAATTCCAAACATAAAATAATAAACACGTAAATAAACTGAGCCACGAACTAATTATATAAGTAACTCTAGAACTACCCCAGGGTCTGGTGTCACAATTCACGAACTACTAAAGAATACTACAAATAATGGGCTAAAAGAAATAGTGTAACTGTTTTGAATATAATAAAACAATTTTATAAAAATAGGAGAAGACTCTCGGGATCTGCGAACGCCGGAAAATATACCTCGTGTCTCCGAATAAATGAATAACCGCTCTAAATATCTCTATTGTTGGTCGATACCTGGATCTGCACAAAAGAGTGCAGAGTGTAGTATCAGTACAACCGACCCCATGTACTGAGTAAGTGCCGAGCCTAACCTCGACGAAGTAGTGACGAGGCTGCGGCCGGGCATTAACAACATATAACCTGTGACAATAATATATACAATAACGCAACAAAATAATTCTACACGAACAAGAAAAATATAACTAAGACAATAAATATAAAGCAAGAAGGAAATCTAAACAAATAATTAAGTACTGCAACAACAATGAAATAACTCAGCCGCCTTTTCCAGGCCTCAGCTATAACAACCTCTCAAATGATTTCCAAGTTTCCAAACTTTAACTTTAAATAAAAGTAGTGCCAAAATATGAAAAATAGTAATATAAAATGGTAGTTTTCAAATCTTGGTTTTTCTTTGAAAATCATTAAAAATATAATTGTCCTCCCTTATTGCTCCTTGTTGCGGCGCGCAACCCGATGCCACCAGAAATATCATATCAATTTATTTACCCGTATCACGGTCAATTTATTCACCCGTGNATGAGTGTTCCAACCTTTATTTTATAAACAGTAAAACATACATATTCTCCCTTATCATTGTCTTGTTGCGGCGTGCAACCCGATCCCACCTATTCACAATATCACAATTAATTATTCACCCTTATCACACCAATTTTTGTTTATTCATAAAAAACTTTCACAGTTCAGGCCAAGCCTTTCACAACACTTTTATTTTAACAAATGTCAAACAGAAAACAATATAGCTCGTAAGCTTCAACCAATATCATTTCACAATAAAACCAACCAGAATATATGTAAACACCGTAACGCTGTCAACCCAGATCAGTCTTTATGTACCATGATAAAATCAAGAGAACAACCAACACTTTTAATACACTTGCCACAACAATTGGCAACATTCAATTGAAACCAAACAACAACGTAAACCTCAACAATCATAAAACAGTTAAACTACATTTCTCATCACTTCCTCAATATTATCATAAATGAAACCACAACAATAACAATAAAATAACAAGGCCAAGTAGTCATAGAAACAATAATGGACATAGAACAATTAAGACAAGAATAAATTAAGTTGGGAACGGGAAAAAAAGTTCCTGCTTAATAGGAAAATTGGGTGGTGCATAGATACTCGTCACCTAACCTATACACCACGCCCATGCATTTCACATAGCGAACAAGTGGGAATTCCTATTCCCTCAAGTCAAAGTTAGACCAAACATTTACATCAATTTCGCAAGCCACTCACTGGTCAATTACAACTTTTCCTTTAGAATCTTGCTCTAATTTGCTCGAATGTAATCATAATTAACTCAATATCATTAATTAAGTCTAAAGGAACTAACTTTACTAAAAATTATAATTTTTCTTAAGTTTTCTTAAAAAAGGTGAAAACCCGACCCCGGGCCCGCTTGGTCTAAACTCGGGGTTCGGACCAAATTACGTTTACCCATTCACCCACAAACCCAAATATACAATTAGTTTTGAAATCCCATCTCAATTCGAGGTAAATATTCGATTTTTACAAAATTTTCTAATTCTACCCAAACCCTCAATTTTTACCATGAAAATTCTTAGTTTTTGATTTAAAAGTGATGAAAAACACTGGGTAATTGAAAGATTAAAGTTTAAAATTGATTACATATGACTTGGGGATGATATTTGGTGAAGAAAATT
Organism: Nicotiana undulata; assembly: GCA_005239495.1. Lineage (NCBI taxonomy): Eukaryota > Viridiplantae > Streptophyta > Magnoliopsida > Solanales > Solanaceae > Nicotiana > Nicotiana undulata. The sequence continues at coordinate 15,699 of ML292320.1, read as the reverse complement.
GTTCCTAGGACTGTGGGGTTTGAAAATTTGAAGAGAAAGAAGTCTGTCGTTTAATATATATATTTCTACCAGCTATTCTGCCTCGTTTCTCATTCCAAACGATCTTGAAACTCTATTTTTATGTATCCAATGGATTCCTTGTGCAGTTCTAGTGAAGTTAGGCTTTTGAATCACTCAATTTGGCCTTATAATGAAGGAGATATGTAGGTTTTAATATTTGCAATTAGTGCAGATTTTTAATACGCCGTCAGGGGCAGTTGTATAATTAACCTGAATAATCTGGTAACCTTAGTAAAATGCCCATAAAACCCTCATACGATGTCCAAATTCGATGATTCTTTTTGCTACGGGTTCGTAATTACGATACAGATCTAATACTGCATTCAAAATAGAAATCAGAGCTCATTTGTTCAATATGATATCATTTATGCTTGAAGAAACGACGTCGAAGCATAAGAAAGAACGAGCGCAACACAATCCAAACCTATTTGAAACTCACTCGAGCCCTCGGGGCTATAATTCAAACATGCACTCAGGTCTAAAATCATCATATGGACTTGCTCGTGCGATCAAACCATGAAAATAACATATAAAACTATGAATTAAACCTCAAAACTCATTATTTTCCTCAAGAACACTTATAGTTCATTACTTTTCAACCGGATGTCCGAATCGCGTCAAACGAACTCCGTTTTTCACCAAATTTCACAGGCAGGGACTAAATATCATAACAAATGTGTACGGGGCTTCGAAACCAAAATACGAGCCTGATACCAATAGTTTTAAACATTAATTATTTTCTTTATTTCATAAATACTTTAGCAAAACAATTTCTTTCAAAAATTGATTTCTAAGGCTTGTGTGATGACCCAAAAGGTCATCTTATGTAAATTTAATTATGACTGTTTTCTGAAGCCCTGAAAGCCTCCGTCAATCTCACCTCAATGTGCGTGCGCAGCCCGGGCGCGTAGCCGGAAAGCCTTTATGTGGAAACTTGATAAAGAGTTGAATTTATGATAATTAATTAAATAAAGTTGACTTTGGTCAACATTTTTGGTAAATGGACCCGGATCCGTGATCTGACGGTCCCGAAAGGTCCGTAGGAAAATATGGGACTTGGGCGTATGCCCGGAATCGAATTCCGAGGACCCAAGTCCGAGAAATAAATTTTTAAAGAAATTTGTTTTCTGAAAATAATAAAGACTTATGAAAATGAACCTTGATGTGAAACCTGTGCTATTGGGCCCGTATTATGGGTTCGGAGCCCGGAACATGTTCAATATGTGTTATTTAAGTTATCTGTGAAATTTGGTAAGAAACAAACTTGATTTGACGGGTTTCGGATCAAAATGGGAAATTTAGAGTTAGTGAAGTTTTGAGGATTTTTCATAGAACTTGATATTTGGTTTGGAATGTGATTTTATGCTACCGAGGTCCGAATGCAATTACGAGATCGGGAATAGTTCCGTTATGTCATTATGACTTGTTTGCAAAATTTGAAGTCGTTCCGAGTAGTATAGACCCGTTCGGCGCAATGAAGTGAATTCTAGAATTCTTAAGTTCTTAAGTTNGTCATTTATGACTTGTCTGCAAAATTTGAAGTCATTCCGAGTAGTATAGACCCGTTCGGCGCAATGAAGTGAATTCTAGAATTCTTAAGTTCTTAAGTTGATTCAATTTGGTTATGGGGTTGAATTTTGAGTTTCGTTGTTGTTTTTCATGTTACGGAAGTTCGAGCGAGTACGTATCATGAATATAGACTTGTTGGTATCTTTGAACGGGGTCCCGAGGGACTCGGGTGAGTTTCGGACCCCTCGGAGTTAATTCCAAAATACTAGAATTTTTCTGTCTCGTTTTCTTTAGTGCGTTTGCAGGCAATCAGCTGTGATCGCACAAGAGGTTGAACCTGGGGTGGGAGAATGACATGTGCGATCGCACAAGGTATGCTTTGACTGGGCCCTTTTTTTTGTTGTTCTCCGCGATCGCAGCCCTCACCCCCGCGATCGCACAAAGCTGCCTACCCCCCCTACTGCTACTCTCTTCGATCTCCAGCCTTCAGCTGCGATCACACTTTGATTCTGGAGGTCCCTGGGCAATTGCCCTGTGCGAACGCACTGGCCCAGCTGCGATCGCATAGTACAAGAAGCTGGGCAGTGTATTTTAATACAGGACCTAGCCCATTTTTCCTCCATTTTCATCTTCCTCCCCAAGTTTTAGAGAGCTCTTCAAGGGACCTTCCTCCATTATTATCAAGGTAAGTAAATACAATAGTTTCATGGTTATAGCATCAATTCCTAATGAAATTCTCTTCTAAATTATCCCAAAATTCATGGAAATCGATAGAAATATAGGGATTTTGGGAAGTTATGAATTATCCATTTTTGCCATGAATTCTAGCAAGAACTTGCATAATTATGATCCTTAGGCTCCAGGTAATTGATTCCTTCAAGAATTTTTGAAATCTGAACGTGTGGGCCCGGGGTCGAAATTCCGAAAACTGTCAAGAATGCTTAATTTTGGGATTTCCTTGTTAGTTCTCCTTCTTGGAACTGAAATTGATTCAATTGTACTATATTTGGCTAGTTGCGAGCCGTCGAGTGTAGATTTCGGAGATTCGGGCGCATCCTTGATCCGAGGGGGGATTTCGTCGCGAGGTGAGCCTCTTTTCTAACCTTGTAAGAGGGAATTGTCCCCATAGGTGTTCTATGTGTTGTATGTTTGTGTTTGAGGGCTATGTGCGTACCACGTGATGAGAGTCCGTACATAGCGACTACTATTGTCACGTCCGGGTAGCTTAGGACCACAACATGCCATGTATTCTGCCTTAAATGAACTATACTATATATGTTACTGTTTCCCTGAGCTTTCATTTACTTAAATAATTGGAAAGGATTGTGGTAAAATGAACTTTACATTCTATGTGCGCATGTTGTCGCTTCGTAATTTACATCCCGCGAGCGATATGTAATTTCCTTCACTCTTATGGGAGCGAGCCGTACGCCACGGCGGATTTATAGTGCACTCTTGGTACGGGCCGGTCGATCCCCGACAGTGCACCGGGATTTAATTAAGAATGCACTTTTGGTACGGGCCAGTCGATCCCCGGAAGTGCATGGACGAAGTTACACTATGATATGATATGATTACATGTATAGACGCACTATTGGTACGGGTCGGTCGATCCCCGACAATGCGTAGGCGGGATTATTGTTAAGCATGCACTCTTGGTACGGGCCGGTCGATCCCCGACAGTGCATAGCTATTTCTCCCTCATGACTCCGACCGGTTGTCTTACTCATGTGTGCGCATGTCTGTTTGGTACCGTTTTCTTGATTTGTGATTTGACAGATGTTTGGGAAGAGGGACATGTAAGTTCTTATTGCTTTCAATATTTATTTTGAAACTCTGTATTCTCTTTGCAAACTGTGGTGCACTGTTTACATGTCTACTGCTTTCCTTATATCCTGTTTATACTATCACTATTGGACCTTAGTGAGTATCGAGTTGACCTCTCGTCACTACTTCTTCGAGATTAGGCGGGATACTCACTGGGTACATATTTATTTATGTACTCATGCTGCACTTTCTTTTCTTTTGTACTTGACTGTACAGGTCCGGAGGCTGGTATACCCGATTATCAGGTCGGTGCTAGGTATTGATCGCGTTACTATACTTCACGGTGAGCTGCTCTTCCTGGCGACTTCCTTGCAGCACCCTGGAGTTTCTTTTGTCATATTCTCTGTCTATTTCATTCAGACGGGGGCTCTGTATATATTTTAGACATTGTATATTCAGTAGTTGCCCGTGACATTCGTGACACTAGTTCCTGGCACACACGTAGTTTGTATTTTGGGTTTGGGCTGTGTATCTATATATGTGCTTCGGTTTGGCCCTGTGCCTTCATATTTTCATGATTTTAATGCCGTATCATGCTAGCATTATGTTAATTGTTTAAAATTGGTAATTTCCGACATGTTTAGATCAGACGGGCAAGGGGATAACATCTAGTGTCTTCTATATTGGCTTGCCTAACCCCGTCGTTGGGCTCCATCGCGACCTGAATTAGGATTTGGGTCGTGACAGCTTGGGACCTCGGAATTCATTTCTGGGCATACGCCCGGGTCCCATATTTTACTGCTGACCTCCCGGGATCGTCGAAACACATATCCGGGTCCGTTTACTCAAAATGTTGACTCACGTCAACTAAAACCAAATTTATAATTCTAAAAATTATTATTTCTTATATTTTCACATAAAAGCTTTCCGGTTTCATGCCCACACTGTGCACAAAAATTGAGGTAGTTAAAATTAATCTTTTTATGGCTAATAGGTCTAGAACGGAGTCTAATTTTATAAAATGACCCTTTGGGTCATCACAATCTCCACCTCTAAAACAAACGTTCGTCTTCGAACGGACATAGAAGATTACCTGAATTTGCAAACAAGTGTGATATTTACTCTGCATGTCCGACTCGGACTCCCAAGTAGCTGCCTCAATGGGCAGGCCTCTCCACTGCACTCGAACCGAAGGACAACTCTTAGACCTCAACTGACGAACCTGCCGGTCTAAAATGGCTACCGACTCCTCCCCATAAGTCAAGTCTTTGTCCAATTGGACAGAGCTGAAGTCTAACACGTGGGAGGGGTCACCAGGTATCCCTGGAGCATAGACACATGGAATACATAATGAACTGAGGATAACCCTGGAGGCAACACAAGTCTATACGCTACCTCCCCCACTCTATCAAGAATCTCAAACGGCCCAATATACCTAGGGCTTAACTTACCGTTCTTCCAAATCTCATAACACCCTTCATGGGCGACACACGAAGCCATACTCTCTCTCCAACCATGAATGCCACATCACAAACGTTACAATCGGCATAGGTATTTTGCCTAGACTGAGCTGCACGAAGTCTCTCTTGAATAATGTAGACCTTACCTAAGGCCTCTTGAACTAAGTCTGTACCCAATAACCGAGCCTCTCCCGGCTCAAACCATCCGACTGGCGATCTGTACCGTCTACCATAGAATTCCTCATAAGGAGCTATATGAATGCTCATATTTTACCTGCTGAAAATTTAAGCAACGAGCCATATACGCCACCATGTCCTTTTTAATCCTTCTCCACCAATAATGCTGCCTCAAATCTTGGTACATTTTAGCTGCCCCTGGGTGAATAGAATACTTAGAACTGTGAGCCCCCCCCCCCCCCCCTTCAAGGATCAACCCACAAATGCCATCAACATTAGGCACACATAACCGACCCTTGCATCCTCAAAACACCATAATCTCCAACTGTAACCTGCTGGCCATCACTGTGCCGATCTGTATCCCTAAGGACCGCCAAATGTGGGTCATCATCCTGTCGCTCCCGAATACGCTCAATTAGGGAAGACCGAGCGACTGTGCAAGCTAGAAAACTGCTGGGGAAAATATTCAACCTCACGAACTGATTAGCCATCGTCTGAATAATTGAAGGTAACGGTCTCTCACCAACTGGAATATACGCAAAGCTACCCATAATCACCGCCTCTATTTTCTTAATAGTTGTTCATAGCCAATTATGAAATTATCAATGGCTTCACGTTAACAATAATCCCCTTTCAACCCTTCACAATACTGATGACGAGGTGCGATTCATGAAGACCTCATAATTATATATCCGACTTAACGTGTCTCATTTAACGCCACTTGGGCGGCACATACCTCGTAGGTCAAAGATCAATAATTCTGACATGGATTTGACAAATTATACACAGTTAGTTAATTAGTTTATTTCTTTCTTTCTTTATTTAATTATTATTAGTATTACTTTTATTATCATTATTTATTCATTTATGATTATGATCATTATTATTGTATACATAAATTGTTGAATAAGCCTAACAGACATGACTCCCTACCAGTACTATAGTAATGTTTTAATTCACAAGGGAGACTTTAAACACAAGAATTTCCATCACAAGGACCTCGTCCCTACATAACTTCCACTGCGGCTCGTAACCTGATTTAAACATACCAAATCATATCAAAATGCGAGGATCTCGCCCTCAGTTCTGAATCACAAGTAATATGCACACCACCAATCGAAACATTCCATTTTTTTCTTTCAAATATTTTTTCGTTAAACAAAATTGCAACACGTAATAATAGACATAGCTATCTCCATAGAATTTCTCAGTACTAGTATTCTCACTAGTAGATTTTTGAGTTACGAAGATCCCCTGATAGTAGAGCATATTAGAAGAAATTTATTAGTTACGTATAGCCGTATTAAGTTCAGAAAATCATCACTTTATAATAATTAGAGATTGTTCTTGTAATGACACCATTTAATGTAATGACCTCAGCCCTACCATAGAAAATATACCAACTGGCTGGGTCTCCACCTCTAGGAGTCTGACCTCCACCTTCGACATGTAAGTTGAGTTGTAACTGCAATGGGGCACGTAGCTTGAGTGTTCTGATGAAATATGCCTCTCCCAAGTCTAGGACAATTTCTATCGCTAGCCGAAATGAAGTATCAACCTGCACTGAGTCGTCCAAAATTTTACAATCATATTTGAGTCCTTTAACGAGTCTGGGGACTCGATCTTTGGCTAGATGAATCGAAGTAGGAGTATGATGGGCTAACTTATCAAACCTGATGGCATATTCTGACACCGTCATATGACCTGACACAACCGTTCAAACCTTATGCGCCACTTATTATTGAGAGTCCGAGAAACAAATCTTTAAAAAGCATTTATGAGAATTGAGTCAATTAATTGAGGTTGCATTGGCTGATCATCCTCTTTGTAGGCTTACCACAAACATCGGCGACCAATTTCTTCTTTTACCATGCCGACTTAAAACTGCTGAGATACCTCCGTTATTCATATACATTTCATTATTATTTTGGGGTAACTATCATATCTATTGACACACAATGATCACAAAAGTAGAGCTCTATATCGATAAATCTTGGAACGAATCATGTAGTCTAGAAGCTTGCTAATCAATTGTACTCCCTCTGGAGCACCCCAAAATCCGCAACCAAGACTTCCGCACTGAGTAGACCTTCTGTAGATTTAAAGTTGTTTGAATAACTCCTTTGGTACTGAGGTATAGGGTTATTAAGGAGGCAGACATACCGCAAGTCCCAACTTTAACTCTTGCAAAATCTCAGGCCTTATACATTCCAGGCCAAAATCGATATAATACATGACTCTCGCAATATATCCCTTGACAATGGACTTCCCCACTTGGCACGAAGTCGTAGGTCACAATGCCTGATAATTCACAATGTTAAACTTCACAGCTCATATAAATACACCCCGTTGCTTTCAACTATTCCCTTGTTATGCAATACTGAAGTAGCTATAAATCCTTCTGGGATATGGGCTAGTCCAACATGTACCGACTGAGCTAGAAACCTTGCGTCTAGATCCATTTGAGACTATACAATAGGTGCTGATGTTCGAGCTTTAGTCGGAGCTCTGCTTCTGTCTTTTCCCTAATCGCAACTGTTATTGGGGCTTCATCTCTTGTCCGGTTGTAAACGTTTTGCGTGTTGTCGAGATTTGTGAGAGGACAAGAATAGACGAGTTCAATCATCAATGATAGAATAAATTCGCACGATTGAGTAGAATAGAAGTAAAATTTTTCCTAACTTCATAGCCTCTGAGAGATAAGTACAGACGTCTCCGTACCGATCCTTCAGACTCTATTAAGCTTGTTTGTGAATTGTGAGACCTAAGCAACCTAGTGCTCTGATACCAACTTGTCACGACCCAAATTCCCAACCTTAGGGATTGTGATGGCGCCTAACACCACATTTGCTAGGCAAGCCAATGTTAGAATTCGAGTAGCTAACTTCCTTTGATTATCTTCTTAAACATCAATAAATAAATATAAAGTAATCTTAATTTAAATGATTTCTAAAGATAAATTAATAAATAATTAAATAAAAACGAACCACGAACTAATTATATAAATAACTCTAAGACTACCCAGGGTCTGGTGTCACAATTCACGAACTACTAAAGAATACTACAAATACTGAACTGAAAGATATAATGTAAATGTTCTGAATAAAATAAAACAACGTTTATGGAAATAGGAGAAGACTCTCGGGATCTATGAACGCCGACAGATATACCTCGTGTCTCCGAATAAATGAATAGCCGCTCTAAATATCTCTACTGCTGGTCGATACCTGGATCTGCACAAAAGAGTGCAGAGTGTAGTATCAGTACAACCGACCTCATGTACTGAGTAAGTGCCGAGCCTAACCTCGACAATAGTGACGAGGCTACGGCGGGGCATTAACAACATATAACCTGTGACAATAACATATAATATAACGCAATAAAACAATTCTACACGAACCAGAAAAATATAATTGAGACAATAAATATAAAGCAAGAAGGAAATCTAAACAAATAATTAAGTACTGCAACAACAATGAAATAACTCAGCCGCCTTTTTCAGGCCTCAGCTATAACAAACTCTCAAATAATTTTCAAGTATCCAAACTTTAACTTTAAATAAATCTAGTGCCAAAATATGAAAAATAGTAATATAAAATGGTAATTTTCAAATCTTGGTTTTTCTTTGAAAATCATTAAAAATATAATTGTCCTCCCTTATTGCTCCTTGTTGCGACGTACAACCTGATCCCACCAGACATATCATTTCAATATATTCACCCGTATCACGATCAATTTATTCACCCGTATCACAATCAATTATCCACCCTTATCACAGCCCCTTGTCACAGCCCCCTTATCACCGCCTTTCAAGTCAAAGCCTTTCACAATATTTATGTCTCGACAAATTGTAAACAGAACAAGTTTTACTTTAAAATAATAGTAAAAGCAGAGTATGAAATAATGACAATAAAACAATGAGTGTTCCAGCCTTTATTATATAAACAGTAAACACATGCATATTCTCCCTTATCATTGTCTTGTTGCGGCGTGCAACCCAATCACCTATTCACAATATCACAATCAATTATCCACCCTTATCACAACCCCATTATCACACCAATTTTGTTTATTCATCAAAAACTTTCACTGTTCAGGCCAAGCCTTTCACAACACATTTAGTTCAACAAATTTCAAATAGAAAACAGTGTAGCTCGTAGCTTCAACCAATATCATTTTACAATAAAACCAACCAGAATATATGTAAACACTGTAACGCTATCAACCCAGCTTATTCTCTATGTACCATGATAAAATCAAAAGAACTAACACTTTTAATACACTTGCCTCAACCATTGGCAAGAATCAATTGAAACCAAACATCCAAATAAACCTCAACAATCATAAGACAGTTAAACTGCATTCGTTATCACTCCCTCAATATTATAAAAAATGGAACCAACAAGAACATATATATATATATAATTCGTAAAAGCAATTCCAAACCCCTCAACCGTTTTGTACCACAAGGAATCCAACTAAAATAACCATTACTCTTTCCAAAATAACCACAACAATATCTAACGATAAAATAATAAGACCAAGTAGTCATAGAAACAATAATGGACATAGAACAATTAAGACAAAAATCAATTAAGTTGGGAACGAGAAAAGGATCATGCTTAACAGGCAAATTGGGTGGTGCATAGATACTCATCACCTAACCTATAACCCACGCCCATGCATTTCACATAGCAAATAAGTGGGGATTCCTATTCCCTCAAGTCAAAGTTAGACCAAACACTTACCTCAATTTCGCAAGCCACTCACTGCTCAATTATAGCTTTTCCTTTAGAATCTTGCTCTAATTTGCTCGAATCTAATCATAATTAACTCAATATCATTAATTAAGGCTAAAGGAACTAACTTTATTGAAAATTATAATTTTCCTAAGTTTTCTAAAAAAAAGTGAAAACCCGACCCCGGGCCCGCTTGGTCTAAACTCGGGGTTCGGACCAAATTACGTTTACCCATTCACCCACGAACCCAAATATACAATTAGTTTCAAAATCCGACCTCAATTCGAGGTAAAAATTTGATTTTTACAAAATTTCCTAATTCTACCCAAACTCTTAATGTTTACCATGAAAATTCTTAGTTTTTGATTTAAAAATGATAAAAAATAATGGGTAATTGAAAGTTTAAAATTTAGAATTGATTACCTATAACTTGGGGATGATATTTGGTGAAGAAATTCATTCCTAGGGCTGTGGGGTTCGAAAATTTGAAGAGAAAGAAGTCTGCCGTTTAATATATATTTTTCTACCAGTTATTCTGCCTCGTTTCTCGTGTCAAATGATCTTGAAACTCTATTTTTATGTATCCAATGGATTTCTTGTGCAGTTCTAGTGAAGTTAGGCTTTTGAATCACTCAATTTGGCCTTATAATGAAGGAGATATGTAGGTTTTAATATTTGCAATTAATGCAGATTTTTAATACGTCGTCAGGGGCAATTGCGTAATTAACCTGAAAAATCTGGTAACCTTTGTAAAATTCCCATAAAACCGTCATACGATGTCCAAATTCGATGATTATTTTTGCTACGGGTCCGTAATTATGATACAGATCTAATACTGCATTCAAAACAGAAATCGAAGCTCATTTGTTCAATATGATTTCATTTATGCTTGAAAAAACGACGTCGAAGCATAAGAAAGAACGAGCGCAACACAACCCCAACCTATTTGAAACTCACCCGAGCCCTCGGGGCTCAAAATCAAACATGCACGCTAGTCTAAAAGCATCATACGGACTTGCTCGTGCGATCAAATCATGAAAATAACTTATAAAACAACAAATTAAACCTCAAAACTCATTATTTTCCTCAAGAACACTTATAGTTCATAACTTTTCAACTGGATGTCCGAATCACGTCAAACGAACTCCGTTTTCACAAAATTTTACAGGCAAGCTAAATATCATAACAAATCTGTACCGAGCTCCGGAACAAAAATACGGGTCTGATACCAATAATTTTAAACATTAATTCTTTTATTTATTTCATAAATACTTCAGCAAAATAATTTCTTTCAAAAATTGATTTCTAAGGCTTGGGACCTCGGAATTTATTTTCGGGCATACGCCCGGGTCCCATATTTTACTGCGGACCTCTCGGAATCGTCGAAACACAGATCCGATTCCGTTTACTCAAAATGTTGACTCAAGTCAGCTAAAACCAAAATTTTAATTCTAAAAATTATTATTTCTTAGATTTTCACATAAAAGCTTTCCGGTTTTACGTCCGGACTGCGCATGAAAATTGAGGTAGTTAAAATTGATCTTTTTATAGCTAATAAGTCTAGAATGGAGTCTAAATTCATAAAATAACCCTTTGGGTCATCACATGTGCATCATAAGAATAGTTTAATCCATAGTCGTTCCGTGGATATTGGATATGACCACCCCTTCTCCATTATCCCATATATGATCTGCCGCAACCTCGTTTGGAATTATTATTATTATTATTATTATCATCATCATCATCATCATCATCATCATCATCATCATCATCATCATCATCATGGCCATTATTCTATCGATCACTAGAAGAACATTTGAAAATGTTAACTGATGGTGTGGGAGATGAGTCACCTGATACTAGGGAGAGAGGAAAGAGAAGAACCATTTATGAATTCATGATTTAGCAACAAACTATGGATATCTAAGTATGAAATTGGTTAAGGTCTTGCAGATAAAGTGGCAACAATATCCTTCAAGTCAGGACTCAATCCTTTGAACACATAAATATTAAAATTCAAATTGTTTAATAGTCGCCCTGGTGCTGGCAATTCATATGAGAGGAGCTTTGCCTTTTGGAGAAACTGGGTGGTAGTTAGGTCATCTTGTTTGAGGTTTTGTAACTACACATGAAGATCAAGAACCCTAGTGTTAGAGGAATAAGACAAGGCAGCCTCCAAAGCTGTCACGACCCAAAATCCATGAGGTCGTGATGGCGCCGGACACCACTATCTGGCAAGCCAATCATTAATTAATAAAAGTGAAATTTCTTGTTTTAGCACTTTCGAAATCGTTACTTTTCATATTTATACATAACATCTATATAGAAATCCATTTCGTAGGAAAAGAAACAATTCATTTATGTAAAAACACAACCCAAATACATATATCCCAGAACCCAGTGTCACAAGTGCATGAGCAGATTCTAAGAGTTTGTACAATTACTACAAAGCTTGTCCGTAATACAGATTGGACAAGTAATTTAGAAATAAAATACAGTACATAGAGGGTGACTCTGTCGGCTGCGGGTCGTCTTAGAGTAATGCAGCTCGCCTAAGTCTCCAAGTCATCCCTATTGCTATGGTAGCACCTGTGCAACAAAAATTCACAACAAGTGTAGTATGAGTACGAAAGCAACGTGTACTCAGTAAGTATCCCGCCTAACCTCAGAGAGGTAGTGACGAGTGGTCGACTTGACACTTGCTATAAGTCAGTCTAGTATAATTTCAGTGAGACACTAAGCATGGATATCATAGACATATTTAATAATGACCAGGGAATAAGAAATATCAATTTGAATCATATTTAGCACCTTAAACTTTCGTCATTTCAGTTTGGCAATTAAATAATAATCAGGAGTAAGAAGCATAGACTTACTTCACATTCTTACATATCAATTCTTATCCTTTTGACTGGCAAGTTCATAACTCTTTATACTAATAAACAAGTATAAATCATAGAAAGTATGTAGCATTTATCATATGCAAATAACTGCCGAGGGTCGAACGGCGCGGACCAACAATAATAAATTATGCACTGCCGAGGGTCGAACGGCTCTAACCATAGATGCATCTATTCACCCCACTCACGAATCGATCAGGCGACGCGGTTATACATATAAATAAAATGACTAGCCTGCTCGCGAATCATACCTGCGACTCAGGTGCTCATATGTACACGTATTCACACAATAGATTCATATTTCATCAGGAAGACAACTTCTCAAATTCAAGTGATAAAATTCTCTTTAGGTGAACATGAAGATATTGTTTAAAACACTTCTGGAAAATCTTTTGCCAAGTTTTAATAAGGTTTTAAAAACATCACTGGTTTCTCAGGAACACAATCATACAAGGAAGATTCCATTTTTCTTTTAAAATGATTGAGGAAAGTAAGTTCAGGTTCTTTCAAATATTCAATTCCTAACTTGGTAATATCACCAGACAAATATCATTTATAGGATCACAAGTATAACAATTAAGGCATGCTAGTGGGTCCTAGACTACTCGGACATGGTATAACTGTAGCTACACACGAACTCCCGTCACCTCGTGCGTACGTAGCCCCCCCGCAAGTAATTTCATATATTTATTTAGTTCACCTAGGGGGACAATTCCCCCTCACAAAGTTAGAAAGGAGACTTACCTCGCTCCGAAATTTCGTAACCGGCCTCCAAGCCCTTCCGACGACTCGAATCTTTGCAAAATGCTACGGAACTAGCCAAATAACGGCAAACTAATGAGAATATACTCAAATACTTGTTAACAATTCAAATTATACAAATTCCCAACTCCGCTTAGTGAATTGTCCAAAATTTCCTTGGGCCCATGTGCCTGGATTCCGAAATTTCTTGAAGATATACTCTACCCATAACTTCACTAGTCCAATTATACAATTTACTCAAATATTCATGCTCAACTCGTGGCTAAAATCCACTTTTACTAAATTTCTAGGTTTTCTCCAAAGCCCCATATTTTCCCAAAATTCATGTTCAAGCCATGTGATAATCTCGTATTTAACTTAGAAACATGAAGGAGTTACTTACCTTGTGATTCATGACGAAAATCCTCTCTTGAAGCTCATCCAAAATCTCCCAAACAAAAGAAGAAATGAAGAAATGACCAACCATTCTCGGTTTTTAAAACAATTTGCCCAGGTCATTTTCCGCACCTGCGGTCTTCTGCTCGCACTTGCGCTTCCGCAGGTGCGCTCAATCTTCCGCACCTGCGGCTTCCTCGACTCCAGCCAAACTCCGCACCTGCGCCTTCGCAGGTGCGGAAATTCCCTCGCACCTGCAGTTCCAGCCTAGCCTAGCCACCTTCGCTCCTGCTGCACCAAGGCCGCTCCTGCGGCTCCGCACCTGTGGCCAAAGCCTCGCAGGTGCGGTCACACCAGATGACATCAATTGCAGCCCTTTCCCAACTTCAACTTTGATCCGTTAACCACCCGGAATCCACCCGAGGCCCCCGAGACCCCGTCCAATCATACCAACCTGTCCCAAAACATAACACGGACTTGCTCGAGCCCTCAAATCACATTCAAACAACGCCAAAATCACGAATCGCGCTCAAATCCAAATCTTTAAGACTTAAGAAATTTCAACTTCCGCATCTGATGCCGAAACCTGTCAAATCACATCAGATTGACCCCAAATTTTGCACACAAGGCGTATTCGACATTACAGACCTGCTCCAACTCCCGGAATCACATTCCGACCCCGATATCAAAGTTTTCACTTCAGGTCAGATTCTTCAAAAACCTTCAATTTTCTATCTTTAGCAAAATGGCTTCAAATTACCTTCGGACATTCGAATTCACTTCCGATCGCGCTTCCAACTCCAAAATAACCATATGGAGCTATTCCCAGTCTTCAAATCCCAAACACAACTCAATATCTCTGAAATGCTCTTCAAGCCAAACTTAGGAAATTCCTTCAAAGATGCTAACTTCCATATTATATGCCGAAACGCTCTCGGGTTATCCAAATCCTGATCCGGACATACAACCAAGTCCGAAATCATCATACGAACTTGCTGGAACCTTCAGATCCTGATTCCGAGGTCGTTTACTCCAAATTCCAGTCTGAGTCGATTCTTCCAACTTAAGGCTTCAAAAATGAATATTCTCCTTTTAATTCAACTCCGATATTCCTGAATTTCAATTCCGACCATACGCACAAGTCAATATACCTGAAATGAATTTTTTCATGGCTTCCAATCGCCGAACAACGCGCTAGAGCTCGAAACGACCGGTCGGGTCATTACAAAATCATCCAAAATATCTTTGGATGAATTCAAGCCAATAACTATAGGTATAGTTTTGTATGAGAGAGAGAGGGAGAGAGAGAGAGAGAGAGAGGGAGGGAGAGAGAGAGAGGGATAGAGAGGATATTAGGAGGCTGATAAGTTGGTATTTTACCAACTTAACTCCTCTCAATACTTAAGCTTTTGTGTAATTTTATTGAGAAAATAAGGCGTTCATTGATGATTATTGGCATATTTCAGGTGTCAAGTGATTTAGAGTGGATTGTGAAGAAATAAAGTGAAAACAAGTCAAAAAAGGAGCTAAAATGGAAAGTAGGAAAATCTGCCCAGTTGTTACACTATGCGATCGCATATATTTTAATGCGATCGCAGAAGCTGAAGGTTGTATAACACTGCGAACGCAGAAGACAAGATGCAAACGCACAGAAGAAGCAAGACCACTCAGCATAGGGTCAAACCTCATGTGCGAACGCATGGGTTTATATGCGATCGCATTGACTTGGAAAGTCAAACCTCTGCGAACGCAGGCTATTAGGTGCGATCGCATAGTAATATTTTTTGGGCAGTCATGGGCAGTTTTGTAATTTCACGTTTTAATCCCCAAACCTCTTATATACTCGACCCAACAGATATTTTCTACATCTTTGGACATTTTCTTCAATTTTGTAAATATATTTTGAGTAGAGAAGAACAAGTTTTGAAGCTAGGTCTTTGCACACACACT
>ML292319.1:0-31928 GCA_005239495.1 Nicotiana undulata | reverse complement strand
GTTTAAGTTATCATCGTCTGTCATCACCCTATTATGCTTTTATCTCTTCTTTGTCCTCTGTTTGTTTCTATCCCCAAGTCTACAGGTGACGCATTGTCTCATCCAGGATGGAGACAGGCTATGACTGACGAGATGTCTGCTTTACATACGAGTGGTACGTGGGAGCTCGTTCCTCTTCCTTCAGGTAAATCTACTGTTGTTTGTCGCTGGGTATATGCAGTCAAGGTTGGTCCGGATGACAAGGTTGATCGCATTAAGGCCCGCCTTGTCGCCAAGGGATATTCTCAGATATTTGGACTCGATTACAGTGATACCTTCTCTCCCGTGGCTAAGGTAGCCTCAGTTCGCCTCTTTTTATCCATGGCTGCTGTTCGCCATTGGCCTCTCTATCAGCTGGACATTAAGAATGCTTTTCTACACGGTGACCTTGAGGATGAGGTTTATATGGAGCAACCACCTGGGTTTGTTGCTCAGGGGGAGTCTCGTGGCCTTGTATGTCGCTTGCGCCGGTCTCTCTATGGCCTAAAGCAGTCTCCTCGAGCCTGGTTTGGTAAGTTCAGCACAGTTATCCAGGAGTTTGGCATGATTCGGAGTGAAGCTGATCACTCTGTGTTTTATCGGCACTCTGCTTCGAGTCTCTGTATTTATCTGGTAGTCTATGTTGATGATATTGTTATTATCGGCGATGATCAGGATGTCATTACTAAATTGAAGCAACATCTTTCTCAACACTTTCGGACTAAGGACCTTGGCAAACTAAAATATTTTTTAGGTATTGAGGTCGCTCAGTCTAGCTCAGGTATTGCGATATCACAACGGAAGTATGCCTTAGACATTCTTGAGGAGACAGGAATGATAGGTTGTAGACCGATTGACACTCCGATGGATCCGAATTCTAAACTTCTGCCAGGACAGGGGGAGCCACTTAACGATCCTGCAAGATATAGGCGACTGGTTGGTAAACTAAACTATCTCACAGTGACCAGACCTGACATTTCCTTTCCTGTGAGTGTTGTAAGTCAGTTTATGGATTCTCCGTGTGATAGCCACTGGGATGCAGTTGTCCGCATTCTCCGGTATATAAAATCCGCTCCAGGTAGAGGGTTATTGTTTGAGGATCGAGGTCATGAACAAATCGTTGGTTACTCAGATGCTGATTGGGCAGGATCACCCGCTGACAGACGTTCTACGTCTGGATATTGCGTTTTAGTAGGAGGCAATTTGGTGTCTTGGAAGAGCAAGAAACAAAATGTAGTTGCACGATCTAGTGCAGAAGCAGAATATCGAGCAATGGCTATGGCGACATGTGAGCTAACTTGGATCAAACAATTGCTCAAGGAGTTAAAATTTGGAGACATCAGCCAGATGGAACTTGTGTGCGATAATCAAGCTGCTCTTCATATCGCATCAAATCCGGTGTTCCATGAGAGGACTAAACACATTGAGATTGATTGTCACTTCATCAGAGAAAAGATACTCTCAAGAGATATTGCTACAAGATTTGTGAAGTCGAATGATATTTTCACCAAGTCCTTCACCAAGTCCCTCAGTGGCCCTCGTATTAGTTATATATGTAACAAGTTCGGTACATTTGATTTGTATGCACCAGCTTGAGGGGGAGTGTTAGTTAAGTAGTCAAATAGGAGTAAATAACCCTAACCCTAATCCTATGTGTACTAGGAGTAGGACATGTAATATATATATATATATATATATATATATATATATATATATGCTCATTGTATCATTGAAAATAATAAGATATTATTTTTTCCCGTGTTTTCTCACATATACAAACTTATGTAACAAAATGTTTGATAATTAATAAGAAAAGGGGATTTGGCTCTTACTAAAGTACTCGCCAGAGATGGCTGCGTGTAGAATGTTATCCCCATCTCCCCTCCTGCAAAGTACAATTGAATCTTTTCTCTTTTCATTTTGACAACACTCATGTAGGTAGAGAAAAGCATCGAGCCTGCCACGATAAGCAGCTAAGAATAAAGGGCTTTCCCCTTTTGAATTGGTCTCCCAGATGAGTTCAGGTTCTTTTGGGTTTACCAAACACGCAATAATGGAGACACTTCCGAGTTCTGCTGCAAGGTGAAGAGGTGTGTTCCCTTTATCATTCTTCTGTTTTAAGATACACAATCGATTTTCCTCTGGTATTTTAGCTACCATATCCTTAATACATTCAAGATGAGTTTGCTGTAAAGAGTCATCTCGATGTGGATGGTAAGAAGAGATAGCTAAGTGAAGAACAGTATCTTCAGATTTAGTGAGTTTGGATTCTTGCGCAAACTTGTCGTTGGTGTACAGTCGCTTAACTTCTGTCCACCTATTCTCCATGCAGGCTTGAAATAGGCGATCTTTAGTTCTTTTTTTCTCTTCTCCCAACTCATCGGATGGTCGTCCGATTCCTAGTACTGAAGTCTGTGGTTGAATTTCTTGTTTTCCTCTATTGCTCAACCCACCTGAAGGATCCATTCTCACTACTTGTTATAACTGCAGATTGTGTTTGATGCCACTCACCAGTCACCTATGGCTTTAGTTTATACTGCTAGGAGGGGCATATTCTTGAGAAATATTTGTTCACAAGCCTCTATACTGGTGCATGTGTAATGGCTTTCTATTACCCAAAGTATTAAAGATTCTAATGTTTCTACACTCACGGTGGTGTAAAATAACTTATATTCTGTCATATCACCTAAAAAATAGTTACTAATAGCCAGAGGCGGACCCAGGATTTGAAGGTCGTAGGTGTACTTTTTGATCCAATCAAAATCTGCTTTGTATTTAGGGAGCCCACTATTAATATATTACTTTATTACATGTTGTATGTCACTTTGACCTTGACGGTGTAGAAAAAATGTCTTCCGCCGTCGGTGCATATCAGTTAAAACTCTTAAGTGAAATTGGTGATATAAAAATAAAACAGGTGATCTCTTACCACAAGTTTGAAGACATGATTATGCAAAATTTTTCATATATTGTCAGGTACCTCTTACAATAGATTTTAGGTGAAATGATAGTATAACTTTATACATATTGTCATTGCATATAAGTAAATTCAATAATAAGTGTTGGACGAAATCACGAAAATACTTGTCGGCTGATACACTTTAGACAAAGAAAAGCACAAAAGTACGTTAAATACAGCCGAAGTTATCCGAGTGTATTATAGTTTCTCACAGAAAGATCCCTCGTGCAGACGAAAAGGTCGCATGACTTCTTTTTTGTGACTCTGGTTATTTATCTAAAAGTTTAAGTTGTTAAAGAGCGTACATTTTAGTTTACTTGTGGCTTAAACACACACTTTCATCACGTGAAAATTCTTAGTGGCGGTGAGACTTGAACCTGGGACGTCTTCGTCTTCCTGCTATTATATCATATTGAATTGTGTGATAATC
Organism: Nicotiana undulata; assembly: GCA_005239495.1. NCBI lineage: Eukaryota > Viridiplantae > Streptophyta > Magnoliopsida > Solanales > Solanaceae > Nicotiana > Nicotiana undulata. The sequence continues at coordinate 28,521 of ML292319.1, read as the reverse complement.
TCATCTAAACGTTTAAGCTGTTAAAGATGGTATACTTTCTATTTACTTAATTTTATCTTCTAACATTGTTAAATGTTCTACATTGGTTGAAGCTTTGAGAAGTTGTCTCCGACAATCGTGATTGTATTCTTTCTATTTGCTTAATTTTATCTTCAACATTGTTAAGTATTCTATGTTGGTTGAAGATACGAGTTGTTGTCTCCAACAATCCTCGCATGACGATCTACTTGTCGGGGATGAGTTAGGTCCTATGTTCATTTTCTTTACACTTTTGTATCTCCTATCTCTTTGAAGCAAGACCTCTAGTCATTTGTTCCCTTCTTGCTGCTATCACCAAGCATCTCTCTTTTGCCTTTTCACTTTATAGTACACTAGAATTGGTACTCCAGTAGAAATTATTTTATTCTTTGTCCTGCTTGAATCATTAGCTTTTCTTGCATTTTCATCTTATTACAGGTCCTGCTATGTCTTAGAATAATAACTTGTTTACTGATTCCGCTTCGATGTTCTTATAACTTGATAGCTGGTGTTACTGTTTGTTGCTACTGCTTCTTTTTTCATCTTTCTTTGAGCTGAGGGTTTGCCGGATTAAACGGTAAGGTATGCGTGCACACTACCCTTTCCAGACGATACTGGTTTAACCTCACAGTAATATTCTCCTATAGTATAATCTTGCACTGTTGGAATTCGAGAAGTCGCTTCCTGTAAGAGTTGAAAATAGAGAGATTTTTTATATTATATCTATTGACAAGAACCATATAAAAATGAAAATTTATTGGTTGATAAGTATATCAATGTGCAAATTGTGTGACTCGTGAATTTCATGGGAAGTTCCTTTGTCTTTTAAAAAAATAAAATATATATATTTTAGTTTGTAAATCCATAATGTGGCAGTGCCAAAACTGGATTTTGGACATAAAGATATGTATTTTATTTGGTATATTCTTTGCTCAAATGTAATGTTATTCTCCTTTTAGTTTCTTTCTCTACATTTTCCTTAACTTTGAAGTATTTTTGTCTGCGTAAAGGGTTAAGGGCATCCATTTTATCTGCAATTTAGCTTTTTTGACTAAGGAGCAACTGATTCAAATGTGTTTGAGAAGAACATTTCCCAGGTTTTGGTGAATTGGAATATATTTTCTGGAAAACTATTAGAGATTGTTCGATAATGTTTATGGCTTGTTTGGATAGTTGTTATGTGTCGTTTCATAATATATCGTATAATATTGTATTGTATTGTGGTTTATCGTTTTGCCGTATACAATGTGTGGATAGATTGTATTGTTTTCCGTCGTTTCATGATCAATAATATGAAGAATGGACTTGCAATATTATAAAGAAAAAGTAAGGTACGCAGTAGAATTATTATTTAATAATATAAAAAGGCAAGATGAGAGGAAAAACAACAACAACATGATAACATGAATCGGTCGTTCCATAAAGTGGTATTTTCGTCGTTATGTAACGAAAGGAAAGATTTAACGTATACAATAAAATTTAACTACAAACAACCCAAACTGAATTTAATGTCCAAATACAATTTAAAATTTTAAATATTTTTTTCACTTGAATTTTTTTTTTCTATCATTTTTTGGAATTTACAATTCTTATGTCCAAATCCCTACTTAGTTTGCAGAAATTATTTATATTCAGTATCCGAAAAAATATATAAAATCTTTGTATATAACATGCAGAAATGATATATATACAAAAAGTATATAAAAAATATAATTTTCGGCTATTATTCAAAGGCGGCTATACAATTTATTTTTCCAAATTTCATTGTTGTTTATGGGAGTCGGATCTAAGTCCAAGTCAGAATTGGAGGCCAAGACCGAACAAAGCCCGTAGATTAGACAATTTGGCATTGTTTATTGGGTGAAATTTAAAATAGGCAAATTTGTAAGTGCTAATTAAAATAGTCATAATTTTAAAAATAATTAAAATTTAGCCACTTTTCATATAAGGATAAATTTGAACAAAAATATTGTTCAAAATTCAGAAAATATTAGGCCATCTCCAACTTTTACTCCTTTCCCATTTTGGGAACAACTTACTCCAACAATTTCCTTACTTTTCCCCCAAAAAAGAATTTTCTTTTTTATATTCTTCTCTTCTTCTATATTATATTATTATCTTCATTTCTATTTTTATTTTTTAAATTCCATTAAACAAATTTTATTTTTTTATTTTCATTAATTTGTAATTTCCATTAAAACAATTTCATAAAATTTTAAATAATATAATTTGAATGCAATTATTATAGATTAACTAATAATTCAAATAAAAGTGAAATAATTGTGATACAAGATTAATTAAATACATATTACATAATGATAAAATTTATTCGAAATACTACATAAATATTCAACTTCAACCTCTAGTATTCTCCCATAAATGATCTATTAATGCATTACGAAGTGCAAAATGAGCATCTTTGTCCTTATTTCTTCTATGTCGAGCTAATTTTTTTTGAAATCGTTGATTTTCATCTACTGCTATTTCTACTGTTGGAGGTGGACCTTCCAAATCATCTTGAATTGGTGCATTAAGATTACGCTCATTCTCGATTATCATGTTGTGCAGTATAATACATGTAATCATTATATCATGTAACACTTCTTGTTGCCAAAAACGTGAGGGTCCTGCAACAATTGCAAAACTCCGAATGCACGTTCAACATCTTTTCGACATGATTCTTGTTTCATCGCAAAATATTTCTTCTTTGCCGAACGTGGCTCACGAATAGTTTGCACAAGGGTTGACCATTTTGGATATATACTGTCAGCTATGGTTGTTCAAAAAGAAAAACTAAGATTAAAAGAAATGAAAGAAGAAAATAAAGTTTTAATGATGGATGTGAATTCTATTGTGGATCCGGCTTGTCGTGAATTTATGCGACAAGAACAACAATGAATAATTTATAAAAGAAATCAACAATATCCACGCTCACAACCACAACAATCCTCGTCGTCATTCACTCAGTACTATAATGATTTTGGTGTACCTAGAGATGACATACCTAGCTCCCTACTAAGTTATTATGCTATTTATCGTAGTTTGAATTTTTATGTATTTTAATTTAATGTATTTTCAATTTTCTTGTATTTCTAATTTTAATGTATTTTCAATTTTTATTTTAAAATTTAGCAACATCTAATTTTTTATATTTGTAGCATTCATTTTTTGAGACGATTATATATTTTACTCTAGCTTTATAAAATAATAATGGGTACGAGGTTAAGGACTAAGGACTATGGTGACATGTGTTATTCTTTAATTTCTTAATGACCTGTATTTTTCCCCCACAATTGTTCTTGTTTTATAAAATAATAATATGTATGAGATTAAGGACTAGATCAGAGTGAAATCAGGACAAAAAAAAAAAGAATTTGCTTTTAATAAGAAGAAGAGAGATGCATTTGCAATAGGGATACGTTTTCGAGTTTGATTCTATTTAGCGGGTGAATTATTATTTTTAGCAGATTAGGTTGGGTATATGTATAAAACTTTTACGTTTTTTTATTAGTTAGTTTATTTGGTCCAAAAATAAAAAAAATCCATATGGACTTCCACGTCACATTTTTTCACTGGAAAGTTTGATAATTCTGGTTGAACGACCATTTATGTGCAATAGAAATAATTGAGTGATTTTCTTTTTACAAATAAAAGAAAAGCGATTATAGTCCATAATTTTAGATATTTAAGTGATTATATGAGTAATAGATTGATTATTATAACTACTATTATATGGATCAAAATTTAACATCTCGTTACTTTTTTTAATTCTTTTTTTTTGATTTTTCACTCGGTATCCGGTACTCATATTGGGGCCCGACTAATCCGGATTCGCGCCGAGAAGTCCCACATTGGGTGGTAAAGGGTTCCTTAACAAAGGCGACTCCATACCCAGGAGCTCGAACTCGAGACCTCTGGTTAAGGATGAAGGAGTACTTACCACTCCACCACAATCCTTGTTGGTTTTTCTTTAATTTTCTATTACATGCTTTAAAATAATGTCCATGATGTGCAAAGTATTGTTTGGACTTTGACGGTATACATCACAAATGTATTTATATATATATATATATATATATATATATATATATATATATATATGCTTTCAGATTTTAGAATGTCCAACTCAGTCACACAGAGTACAATATCACAAGCTAAGAAGAAAACAAGTGATAATGCGCTACACAGTAGACATAACAATGAGAAAGTGAGAAAGCGAAACCATCAATTGGATTGAACTATTCATCAAGATAATACAAAGGGAATAATCAAACAATGTAAAGATAGCACATCATAGTCATTTTTCGGATTGATCATTAAAAATTAGCTAGCGTTATTAATGTCATTAAAAAATAACACTATTTTATTGCAATACGGAAAGTTCCAGATAATATAGCCAGTGGCGGAGGCAGGATCTCCGCGAAGGAGGTGCAAAAAGAAAAGAGTTAAAAACAATTGTAGCTAGCGGGAGTTGAACCTTTGACCTTACAAAGGGATTTAAACCCTTTTGACTATCAAGCTACACTTTTGGGCTGTATCAAGGGGATTCAAAACTTAATATATAGAGGTGAAAAACAGATTGTGCCTTATATATAAAGTGTAATTTCGACGAAGGAGGTTCGGGTGAGCCCCCTTCCGCCCCCTAAATCCGCCCTTGGTTCCAGCATAATATACCGGAGATTGGAGCACTTATGTATGAACTTCCAGCATATTATGTTGGACCGGTATATTATACTAGAACTCCAGTATATTATGCTGGATGTCCGGTATATTACTGGAGTTCCATTATATTATACTGGAGTATTTGGAGTATTTTTCGGATCTTAAACAGTTTTGTTCAGATTTATCTTTACATGAAAAATGGCTCAATTTCGATTACTTTTGAAATTGTGGCTATTTTTGAATGACCACTTATAAATCTGACTATTTTTGAATTTCTACCTCAAACAATGGGTTGTAAATCATGATAACCATAATATGTAATACTCCCTCCGGTTCACAATAAGTGATCAATTTGCTTTTAGCACGCCCATTAAGAAAATACTAAATTATATATAAAAATACTTACTATGACTAAACTTTCCCTAATTAAATATTTAATGTGAAGAGTAAGAAAACTTTTTAGGAATATGTGCATAGAAGTTATTTTTTTAAAATAAATTAAATTCTGTCTTAATTATATAACTGGACACTTATTTTAAATTAAAATAAAAAGGTAAATTGGTAACTTATAAGGGAGGGCAGTTATAGTTTAATTTTTTTGGTAATTAATGTAGCAAGTGCGATGACACTCGTATAAGGCTATAAGCAGTCTAGAGATTTACGTGTTGCCCAATTCCCTCTCATCTTCATCGGAAAATTAAGGCAAACTGGAGAAGAATCAAAACTTACTTCTTCCACCACCGTTTCCATGGCCTTCTCTCGGCGGCGCTACCACCATTATAGCCGTAGACGGTGGCTAATCCCCGCCATCTCCGCTGCCTCTGGTTTTCTTCTCGTATTTATCTTTCTCCTCTCCATTCTCGCTCCTTCTCCCAATGGCAATCGTCTCTTTCATCTTCCCCGTCGTCGTTCCTCGGTATGGCATTCAACTCACCCTAGTTTCACCCAATATTAGTTATATTCGACCTGATATTGCATGTCCATTAATTTTCTTAGTAGAATTTCCACGATACCAGGTATTTGATGGAATAGCCGAGATAGCTCTATATATTTTATTTATATATAGTCACATATATAATGCATGTCCATTAATTTTCTCGGTAAAATTTCTACGGCAGCAGGTATTTGATGGAATAGCCGAGATAGCTCTATATATAATGCATGTCCATTAATTTTCTCGGTAGAATTTCCACGGTAGCAGGTAGCTCTATATATTATATTGATATATACGCACATATAATGCATGTCCATTTTCTCGGTAGAATTTTTGTGTCTAATGGAATAGCTGAGATAGCTTCCTAGATGATGTTGATATATATGCGTGTGTATACATATACATAAGCGTGCACACACACACACATTGCATGTCCATTTTCTTGGTAATATTTTTGCATAGCAGGTATCTGATAGAATAGTCGAGATAGCTTCCCAGACAATGATACATATGTAATGCATTTCCATTTTCTCGGTAGATTTTTGGCGATAGCATGGAATAGTAGTGATAGCTAATTACCTCACAACAATATATGCGATGTGTGTGTGTGTGTGTATTTTGAAGTATTAATGTGATTGTAAATTTATATTTGCAGGGAGACAATGATGCTGATAATGAGATTGAAGATTCTCTATCTCATGTTCCGGTTAATTTCCTGTCTTCTTGTTTTCTCTACAAAGTTTCTATTTATTGATTGGATTTAAGCTTTCTAAATTTTTGTGTTGATTGACTCTTGAGATCAAGGCTAGATCAGGAGGAGTATCCGATCGGGATATCTGGAGTTCCAGAAATTCCAATTTCTTTTATGGTTGCAGCAATGCTAGTAACAAATTTCTAAGTGCGTAAAATTCCATCCCTTTTTCAATTAGTGGAATTTACGTTGTTGTATTATTGTTTTAGCTTTTGGAAGAAAGTAATCCATACTCTATTTTTGGTAATCTCATTTTACTCTGTGATTTCTTAATTAGAGTCATTGTAAAATTTGCAGAAGCACAGGAAATCACTCATCCAAATCGTTACTTGTCGATTGTAACAAGTGGAGGTCTTAACCAACAAAGAACCGGGGTAAGCAAACGTGCTTTACACTTGCTCTCAACAAGAAATTTGATTGTTGTTTATCAAACTCATCCTAGAGGAATTGTATATACCAAAACTTATGAGTCTATGGTTGGAAATATTTGTATATTTTGAGCAATTGACTCTTCTATTTTAACTTGAAAGAGAGATAATATTTCCTTGAAGAATAACACACATGTATGCCTTTGTAATGTGTAGCATTTTCTATAGCCTTCCTGCCATTAACTACTGCATAGTTTAATCTACTCACATCGAAAAACACTGATCAAACAGAATGTAAAATGGTTCTGTATTTTAATGGTGTAAACTCTCTCATCTCAATGGCAGATTACTGATGCTGTTGTTGCAGCTCGCATTTTAAATGCTACTCTTGTTGTTCCGAAGCTGGACAAGAGTATTTACTGGAAAGACTCAAGGTGAGCCGCTGAAAATGATACTCTACTTTACTTTTTCTTTGTATAGTTGGTTACTTCTAATCATCTTTTAGCTTATTGATTGTATAAATTTTAGAGCTAGTGATCTTACTTGTAACTGCAAAGTGAACTATGCCTTTTCCTTGCAGCGGCTTCTCTGATATTTTCGACGTTGATTGGTTTATAAAATATCTAGCAAAAGATGTTTCAATTGTAAAGGAACTCCCACTCAGAAGAGGACAGATCTGGTCACCTTATAGAATGCGAGTTCCTAGAAAGTGCACTGACCGATGCTATATAAATCGTGTATTGCCTGTACTTAACAAGAAACATGTGAGTATATCAGATCCCTTAAATGTCTTTCACCAACTGTATGCACGAGGACATTTCTTAGAAGCATACTTTTCTTTACATTTTATACTATAGGGAATACTATTACTTGACATGGTTGTAAATGGCATAGAAATGAATTTTTGGGTTCCGAGTGAAGTATTATTTGAACATGAAATGAACTATAGAAATAGTGGTTTGTGTATTTTAAGTAAAGTTTTCAAATCTTCAATGTGTATATAAGATATGTTTGAAAGTTGATATTTCTAGACCTGTATAGCATCTGCTTCTTGTAACAGGCTGTACAGATCACCAAGTTTGACTATCGACTTGCAAATAAGCTGGATACAGATTTGCAAAAGCTTAGATGCAGAGTAAATTATCATGCATTGAAGTTTGCTGACCCTATACTTAGAATGGGTGAGAAATTAGTCCAGCGAATGAGGATGAAGAGCGACCATTTTATCGCTCTTCACTTAAGGTTAGTCTTTTATTTATTTTTCTCATGTAAATTTTAATCCTTGTTAATGTTATGGTTTTCTTCTTTCTAGTTTTATTTCACTTTTCCCTTTGTCCTGTTTGATTTCCTTAAGTTTACTATAACTGTTGTACTCAGACTTCTGCTATTCAATCTGTCTGTTGCGTTTTCAGGATGTTAAATAGTTTAAATAGCCAAGATTATAATATATAGATTCTTGGGTATAAGTTATGTTTGACTTTTATATGAACAGTTTATCATACATGAGAATTGTGGCTGGGAATGTTGATAACAAACGCCATATCATTTTAACTACTGTGTAATTCAAAGAAGAAATAGTATGCTAAATTGCTGACGGTGCATATGGTTACATTAACAGGTTTGAGCCTGATATGCTTGCATTCTCAGGATGCTATTATGGAGGGGGAGATAAGGAGAGGAGAGAATTGGGGAAAATACGGAAGAAGTGGAAAACTTTACATGTAAGTACCTGAGTATCAGCTTCCATTCATATCTCATAATAAATCATCGTAACTATGAGCTTCAGCGATTTTGGTTGTTTCATTTTGTTCCAGTTGTGCGCTGAAGTTTTGCAAATCTGTATCTGAATTATGGTTCTTTTTCTTTCTGGATAGTTTCCCCTGTAGTTAGCGCATCTCTGGTTTGCACACAAGTTAGAAAATCGGGAGATATGTCTACCCTCCTTCCACTTAAATACTGGCAGAGTGAGCTTGTGATGTGCACTAACCACACTTCCGGGGCTCTACTTCCCTTACTGTCGAACCTATGCCCGGGGCTGCAATTTTAGGTTCATATCTTTCTCTATCAGAAAGAAAGAAAAAGGCACTTTTGGTTCAGCTTTTCAATTGTGTACAATGAGGGAACTACCAATCAGAGTCGGACACAATGAACAGCCTCGGGTAGTAAACTAGATTTTGGTCATCCTTGTTTATGAAAATATATATACACACACACACTCTCAATAGAGGCAGAGCCAGGATTTTGCGCATATGGGTTCTGGAATCCGACAGGATAACTTACTGGTTTCGGGATAGATTATTTACACATATTAATTAGATATCTTAATACAAATAGGGGCCGAACCCGTAGCTACACTTGTAGCTCCGTCCAGCACACACACGCACATACATACATTTTCCGCGATAAGGAGCATGTCTTAGGTTAGGAGCCAATTTTTGGCCCTGCTATCGTTCAATATGTCTATATCTAATTTACTTTCAGGACAGTGACCCAGATAAGGCAAGGAGGCATGGTAGATGCCCTCTAACTCCTGAAGAAGTCGGCTTGATGCTGAGATCACTTGGATATGGCGAAGATGTTCATATATATGTAGCATCCGGTGAAATATACGGAGGAGAAGAGACATTGACTCCATTGAAAGCCCTCTTTCCAAACTTCTACACAAAGGACACCCTTGCCACCAAGGATGAGTTAGAACCACTTTCTGCGTTTTCGTCTAGAATGGCCGCTCTTGACTTCATAGTTTGTGATGAAAGTGATGTATTTGTCACTAACAACCACGGAAACATGGCGAAAATTTTAGCAGGGCGAAGGTCTGCTGCTTCCCTTTCTGCTATTTCAATTTTGTTGTGTAGTAGGTATTCTGGAGGTCACGGGTTCACGGGTTCAAGCAGTGGAAACAGCCTCTTGCAGAAATGCAGAGTAAAACTGCGTATAATAGACCCTTGTGATCCGTCCCTTCCCCAGACCCAACACATAGCGGGAGTTTAGTACACCGGACTGCCCTTTAATAGGTATTCTGGAGGCTGACTAATATGTTTTTTTCTATTGGATACAGGAGATATTTTGGTCATAAGCTCACCATTCGCCCGAATGGTAGGAAACTATATCGCTTGTTTTTAAACAGAAATTACATGACAGAGAAGGAATTTGTATATAGAGTTTGTAAATATCAGAGAGGTTTCATGGGGGAGCCAAAGGAGGTCGGACCAAGCTGGGGCGCGTTTCATGAAAACCCGTCTTCATGCATATGTGAGAGAGTAGATAACGCTACAGGAGAGATTTTGCATAGTACCATTCGACTTGAAACTTCGCCTAAGGTAACAAGTAATGACTATGACACTGACACATCTGAGAATCCTGAGTTGGACATGTTGCTTTCAGATTAAGAAAGTATCGACCGAGAGCTTTTCAAGAGAGTACTTTTTGCTTAAGAAGAAAGTATACACCATTCTTTTGAGCCTTGATCATATATTCAACAAGTGCAATTTTGAAACATGCTTTGGCGCATGTAACAAAGGACCATATTGCCGGCTTTGAGTTCAGAATGATTATGATTTGAAGAAGCTCCAATAGTCATTTGTTTCAGCTACTGGAATTTTCTGGCAAAACTATCATAGTGGATTGTCAAAAACCAACTGCTGCAGAGTCAGATCCAGACTGGTTCAACCTTTAGTTTCTTACCACAGAACTGATTACACTTTTGAAATATCGGTTTAGAGTTTACTAGTTGTTACATTTCTAATGATTTTTCATATGAGCTTGCGGAGTATGATGACCGAATAAAGGAGAAGAATAAAACTAATACGGACATCATGTAAGGAATGTGCATCCTTCCTATATTTATGCTACTATTCGTTTATTTCATTTTTTTCTAATATATTGGGTACTTCAATCAATTTTGTCTTATTTTGACAAGTTTTAAATAGTTTTGACTTAACTAAAGAACAAGTTTAACAACTTGATTGGCAGGGGCGTATCTAGGGGTTTCACGGGCCATGTGAACCCATGCTCCTCTCCCTAAATCATGTATAGTAATTTTATATATTTTTTAAAATATTTAAATATATATGTGCACCCATACTCAAAGTATTATATTATGTGATGGTTATTAGGCTTACTTCTATGTGAGGTTGTGACTTCAAATCTTATGCCAATCTCGTTATTCTTTTTCTCTCTAAAACTAGATGCCCACGGGGATGGACGTGTATGGTGTCTCTATTTAGATAGTAATTAAGTACTTTTTCTTTTTAATTCTTTAATTGTTTGATTTATTCTTTCAATAATTTTAAACTCTAAAATTACTATTCTTCTTTTGTCGTTATAAAATCTTATATGATTAAATAAAATGTGTATTTTAAAACTAGTAATAGTATATGATGTAGCATATAGTTAATTGAGTTCAACTGAACCCAGTATTTTCAACATGAAAAATAAAAATAAATGTAAGACAATTACTATTTTTAAAAAAATAATAATTTTGAACTTATAATTCCAAAAGTGTAATTAGTAAGAACTAAAGATTAAACCCGTAAAATTTATATTCAGAATTCACTTTTTCTTGACAGTGCACACATCTGCCAAAATCCTGGATCTGCCTTGTTGATTGGTTCTGCGTTCAAAATCATAGTGAAAGTGGTTAAAAGTATTGGAGAAATCATTTCGACCCAAATTAGGTAAGACATAATATGTTGTTCTGATAAAAATATTCTACTACTACTATTATTGTATTGGTATGACATGTGGTCGTAAAGTAAAGGTGAAACGGGGGAGTCCAGAACTTAAATATGGTCTTTTTGAACTCAAATAATCAAAATGAGTGGAGAAAAAAATATTGTGACCAAAATACATATAGCGCATTTTTAACCTTAACGTCTGTTTTGAACGTTAAGGGTATAACGGCCTTTAAAAGGGCAATATATGTATGCCTTTTATAATGGTGGTATGTTTGAATTTGACAAGACTGCAGGTATAATGCCTTTATAAACGACACTATACATATTTTTTGGGTCCACCAATAACTCTTATGCGCGTAACTGACATAACAATAATTCAAATAGGTATAACACCCTTATTTAAGGCGCTATACCTCAAAGAATTTCCCCGGATTGGGCATTGCCTTATTTAAAGGTGTTAAGGATTTTCTAAAAATCCATTCAGAAATATTCTCAACTCTTGTTAAACTTTTCTTCTTGTTAAATTCTCAAGCATTTTGTCCTAATGTCTGAAGAGCAAAAAGTAAGGGTTTCATTATATTGGGGGGGTTAGGTTGTGGTGGCGAATAACTCAGTGAGCTATAGTTTATCTCCACATTGTCATGTTAAGTTGACACTTACAATGGAGTATGATAGATTGGTATCATTGTTGTGTAAAAAAATGAGTGTGAGCAAACGTTCGGTGAACCTTAAAGTAACCGGAAGATATCTGTATCCTGTCACTCTGCAAGGGGTTTCTTGTTACGCATCGAGGATGATGAAACTCTTAGTGATTTTTTGAGGACTCCGGATGAATACCGGGAATTTCTTTTGATAAAAATGTTGGAATTGTACGTCAAGGTTGAAGACGTTCGCAATAATGAGGTTGTGCAAAGCAGGGATATCCCTCAGTCATCAGGTGGTTATTCCGGAGTAGTTTTAGCCGAATAGGTTCCGGCTGAAAGAGTTTGGCCCGATCTAAACTTATTTCCACGGGCAAATGAGGAGTGAGGAAATAATTTCTCTCTTACTTTACATAATCCACAAGACGACTGGTAAACTTCAATTTTCCTTTGTGTTACGATGTTTATTGTTGTTGTATCGAATTTATATTAACACTCATATATTCCACAGGAGGTACCGGTCATATATGAATTTTACAAGTTATGAACCCACGCCCAGTTGGAATATGCGTAGTTCTGGTGTGTTGGATCATGGTAGTCCATCCAGGAGTCATCACCAAAAGGATAATGTCTATCATTGGATGTCAACACATTACGATTTGTAAGTGAAGTGATATAGCTATATGTAAAGTATATATCAATTTGAGTAACTCATTATTTTGTTGTTTGTGCAGTGAAAAACGAGCAACTTGAACCTCCTGTCCTGACTAAACTGCTCGAAGACGACATATTTAATCGGGATCTAGCAGATGCTCAAAGTCAGGAAGAGAATGGTGATTATGAAAACAATGCCGATGAGTCCGGAGATGACGCCCTTCCCTGATGAGGGTGGTGATAAGGAGGAAGAGAATGCTGGACCTGACTTGACGAGGGAGCATGCTCCACTACTCGTTAGACCAAGAGTGTACGAGTCCCAAGTGTCGTTCATTCAAGGGAGATTCCCTACCTTGATCATTTTCCAAGTAAACCCGATGTGGATGCACTCACAAGGGATATTGATGAAATTCGGACAGCAATATGGGATGAGTCTAGACCAACGGTGCTGGCAAAGAGCATGCTTTTTCCTGATAAAATGCGCCTAAGTAGGGCGGCGGAAATATACAGCGTAAAAGAGTGTCGTGAGATGACAGTATGGGAGTCAACTTCGGATGTATACAAGGTTGTTTGTCGTAGATGGTTTACGAGCTGTCATTGGATGCTGCGTGCGAGCAAGAAGAAAACAAATATGTGGAAAGTGGGTAAATACATTGGCACCCACACTTGTGAAATGGACACATTCGGAAGGAATCACTTCAACTTGGATGTTGACTTGATTTCTTTTGTCCTGATTCCACACATTGAAGCGTCACAAGATCAAAAAGTGTATTACATCCGTCCACCAGGAATATGGCTGTAACATTACCAAAAAAAAGCCATTTCTTGGGCGCAAACGTGGTTTTGAAATTGTTTATGGTAACTGGGATAAGTCATTTGCAGCTCCACCCAGGTACATGGCCACATTGCAACACTTTAACCCCAGGACCGTTGTTGCATGCAAACTTGTGTAGAGTCCGGAAATACCAGAATATATATTCAAATACGTGTTCTGGGCATTTAAACCAACAATTGATGGTTTTTTGCATTGTCGGCCGGTAATATCCATAGACGGCACTCATGTCTGTGGAAAGTATGATACTAAGTTGTTGATCGTCATTGCAGTAGATGCTAATGAAAGTATATTTCCTTTAGCTTTTGCTATTTGTGCCAATGAAAGCCAAGAGACGTGGATACTGTTTTTGAACCACTTGAAAGTGCACGTTGTCAAACAGCGTTCACATATTTGTCTAATATATGATCGACATAGTGGTATTGTAAGTTCCATAGAGAATTTGCTTGCATGGCAAGAACCTTATGCATACGACCGTTACTGTGTCAGGCACCTGAAGGCCAATTTACAAAAGGCACATCCTAACAAGGATTTGCATGATTTAACGTGGAAAGCTACAACAGATCACCAAGAGCATAAATTCCGGGGGCATATGGAATCTATCAGGCAGGAAGACGAGGCAGCCTATCGTTGGTTGATGCGACATAAGCCTGAAAAGTGGACTTTGCATGTGGATGGTGGCAGAAGATGGGGAATTCTGACTATAAATGTGTTAGAGTCTTTCAACGGGTTATTGAAGTCTGCACGAGGATTGTCTGTCACTGCCATGGTGTGGATGTCATTCAAGCAGATGGTAGAGAGGTTTGTTGAAAGGGCTACAACTATAACGTCATTGATGGAAAGGGGTGTTGAATTTATGCCACTACCAATGAATAGATTTGAGAAATACATGCGGCGAGCACATTGACATTCATTTTTACAATATTGCCACGATCGAAATATTTTTGAAGTTCGCACCGCTATCCATCAAAATCGGGGGAATAATGTACACACCATAAATGGATCAAGAAGGTTATGCTATTGTGAAAAATGGTCCATCTACCACATGTCGTGCTCACATGCCATCAAGTGCTTTTAAAATACAGGTTTAGGGCCAACCAACTACATTGATAAACAATATTGTGTTGTTACATACTTAAACACATATAGTGGGCAGTTGCAGCTAGTGGGTGCTGAGCATTGTTGGCCGCCGGAACCATTTAAAATGGTGTGTAACAAGGAATTTTGCGTTAGTGACAGGTGCAAAAAAGAACGCTTATAAGGAACCAAATGGATGTTGGTGATACCGTTTATGCGCGCAAATATGGCATATACTCGCAAACAGGACACATCCATCGTAAATGTCCTTCAGCTGGTTTGGGTAGCGGTGGTAATCCAGCTCCGGGTAGAAGTTCACCTAATGTGCCCAACTATCAAGGATACACGTAGTGTTTTATTTCCGTAATGTGGTCGTAATAAGTATATGTACTTGTTTATATTGCACAATGTATGAAATAAAATTATGTTACCATTGCTGTTAAATCTTATTGATATTTAACATTATCATACAGATAAATAATCTAAAATACTTTAGTATAGTAAATTAATGAATTTCTCCCTCCCGTTCATAGGAATGAAGTTATTCGGGACAAGGTGGGAGTGGCCTCTGTGGAGGCTAAGATGCGTGAGGCAAGGTTGAGTTGATTTGGGCATGTTAAGAGGAGAAGCACAGGTGCCCCAGTCAGGAGCTGTGAGAGGTTTGCCTTGGGAGGTGAGAGGAGGGGCAGAGGTTGATCTAAGAAGTCTTGGGGTGAAGTGATCAGGCGGGACATGGCGCAACTTGAGCTGACCGAGGACATGACCCTAGATAGAAGGGTGTGGAGGTGTAATATTAGAGTGGACGGTTAGTAGGTAGTTGTGCGTTTCTCTTTGTCTTCCCTAGTTCGATGGTATTAGTACTAGTATGGTTTCCTCTTTTTCTTAGTTTACTATAGTCGCGTGTCCTGTTCTGTTACTACTTACCTTCGGTAATTCCGTAGTTGCTAGCAGTACTTCACCATATTCTCGTATGCTGCCTCAGACCTTTTTCCTGATTAGACTATCTTGCTATAACTTGTTATTGGTACCTCTTTCATATTCTTTGTTGTTATCTCTGATTTAGTTTTCTAACGATTTGTCTTTGCTATTACTTGTTATCAGGGATCCCTTCATTTTCTCTAGCCGAGGGTTATTCGGAAAACAGTCTCTCTACCCTTCCAGGGTAGGGGTAAGGCTGCGTACATCCTATCCTCCCCAGACCCCACATGGTGGGAATATACTGGGTAGTTGTTGTTGTTGTTGTTGTTGTTGTCTCCCTCCCGTTCTTGTTATAAAAAATAGTATTGGATTAATAAACCAAACTTATTACGTTGACCTTCGAATTTAAATATTGCCAACATTATATCGAAGGCTAAAATTATTAGAAGACTACATTGTCGGAGTAGGAAGATATTAGATAATTATGTGAATATATATATATAGTTCACCGCCGTAGAACTCAATAGTTACACCTACTTGTTCAACACTATACTTCGATTCTGCCCTTCTAAAAGGAACATCGACTCTAACAATTCCATTGCACACATATATATATATATATATATATATTATCTGAATCCCGTATGTAATAAGATAGCGCGGTGAAATACTACGTTATGTGTGTTGTCTTTTCGACCTAAAAAGTTGTCCGCCTGCAAAAGCTATCTTCTAGAAAAGTTGTATTGTACCCGAAAGAATCTTTAACACGCGAAATATAGCGCGGTTAAATACTACGTTATGTGTGTTATCTTGTCGACCTGAAAAGCTGCCCGCCTGCAAAAGCTATATTCTGGAAAAGTTGTATTGTACCCGAAAGAATCTTTAACACGCGAAGCATAGAGCGATTAAATACTACGTTATGCTGTTGTCTTGTCGACCTGAAAAGTTGCCTGCCTGCAAAAGCTATCTTCTGGAAAAGTTGTATCGTACCCGAAAGAATATTTATCACGCGAAGCATAGCGCGGTTAAATACTACTTTATGTATGTTGCCTTGCCTATAAATAACTAGCGCATTTTAGTTATTATCTGCGCTTAACCAAAACAAATAGCAAAACTTTCCATAAAAGCAAGGTTTTTTTTGCATTAGCAAATGTCTGGACACAATGACCAACCAATTTGCTATTGTTGCAAACGTTGTATGATAAAGTCATGTTGGTCTGATGGTCATGTTGGGCACATATACTAGATGTGTGTAAACGGGTTTGGAGGCAATGACGGAAATTATTGTAATTTTGAGGAATGGTATGATGAACCTATTAAGAAGGAATGCTACAAAAAATCTTTGCAGTATATTTGGAATATGAACTGTGAATACCAACGCCATGAGTCTGAAATGAAATGAGAAATTGCGGCATTGTAGGAGAAACTAAAAAAGGCAGAAGAAGAAAAAAATAGGTTGGAAGAGAAATTTAAGTAGTTGGAGCAGAGAATACTAGGCGGTAGTGACTAAACAATGACATGTATGTGTTGAGTGTAGTATTTTATCTTTTTGCTTTCCGTGTCATGTGTTTCATTAGTTGTACTGAATTTAAATTATGTTAAGTTTCTATGTTTGTGTTTGTGTTGTAGTATTAAAATAACGAAGAACCGAAGAAATAAAAACATAAGGCGCATATAATGTAAACAATAAAAAGTGTTGCTATTATTTACAAAAAATAATATTTTCATAAAATACAAAATAAAAAAAATCAATGCGTCCTATATCCTGTGTGCTTCAATGCAGCCGCTGGCCTGAGGCACATCCCATCCCGCCCGGCTACGCTATCAATATCATCCTCATCACGTCGCCTCTTTATCGCAGGATGCGTTGCAGCATGATCGTCAGTAAGGCTGGCAGGCTCGGTAGAAAGGGTCGTCGGTCCAGCAGTAACCTACAGAAGAATAAGTTATTTCAGTATATGAAAATATATATTAGTAATGTACGTGTTAAGTCACAAAAATTTAAATTGTCTTACCATGGCCTCGTCGGGCTCCTAAATATAATCATCTGTCGCAGCCAGGTCAGCATCGCACAAAGTGGCCTCTGTGACGGGCGAGAATAAAGTCTTAAACAATTCAAACGTAAAGATATTTATGGCTAATCAATGAGATAAAAATAAATTTAAATTTAATAGTAATACAAACATACATGTGCCTGTGAAAGATCCCCCCACCCCTCGATGATGAGCCATAACTCAGTCGGCGCCCACTATCAACATCTCGAGTCAGCCGATCATCAGCAACGGTCGGCGGGCCTAGAAAGTACTGATCCCAATCATCTCGTGTAATGCTCGTGCCCGTGATCAACAATGGATCTGACGGGGTCACTTACAAAGTCCCTGGAGTGAGCTGAAGCTGAAGGTTGTATGACGGCATGCTACCGTGATGGTAGTCTAACTCATTGAGGTCAACTGGCTGATCATCTTCAGCATCCTCAATAGTTTCCTCAACGCGCCCTTGTTGAGGACCACCTCCTCGCCGGCCCCCACGACCTCGTGGGATAGCCCTACCTCGTGGGGCACCCGTTCCACATCGACCACGCTACGGAGCCGCTGGTGGTCCACGATGGTACTGCTCTGGTGCCACATAAGCAGGGTCGTGTCCTAAGCGTTCATCCTCTCGGGCTCTCCGCAGTGTTCGGCAACTAGCTCTGTAACCTGCCGGCCATACTCGTGCAAAGTGGCCGCTCCCTCGCCGGCATGGTGCTGCATCTGCAGTCCCAACTGGTGGAACAAATGTAGGCCAATAACCTGCACAACATGTAAAATATAAATTACGGAACGCTAGGTTATAGTTATAAGTAAGTATACCAAATAACATATTAGTGCATCGTGCCTCCCGGAGTATGGAACATACCGACCGCCAACGCGATAAATGGGATTCCTGACGAAAAGTTGGGTAACGCTGCGGTACCAGCCCATATAATCATGCTTAGTATCCGTCCGACGTGGTGAAGGGGGGGGGGGGGTGGAGAATCAGGTCAAGTCGTCGGTCCCAAGTATCGATCTACGCCTCTAGCCATGCCACATATGCCTGGTCTACCCTGGAATGATCATCCCACTGGAAATGTGTGGTCTACCAGGTGTGCGATAGCGGTACAAGCTGCGGATGACCAAACTGGAAAAGTACCCGCTCGGTGGCATGATGCTCCACAATATCAAGGCACATCAATGGGACGGAAGAGCTCCAAATAAGTCGGTTGGCCGAGCAATAATCGGGCAAGCCAGCTATCAGCGCGTCATTGTATGGCCTCCAAATGAACTATTAAGTAACAACAGAAAACGTGAGTATACGCAACACATATGAAGCCAGGACAAGTAAACTTAGCTATACATTTACCTATGCGCCCTTCAGCAGATCCAACAAATCCCTACACAAGGGGAGATTATGTCGAGCCTCGTACTCTCGTCCATATCCCCGCCGGAGAACCCACCTCCTAGCTAGAGGGAGAAACGGAGGTGGTGCACCGGGAGCTAATGGTGGTAGAGACGGTTGCAATTGCAGGAACCGCTCCTAGGCCCAAACCTAACATACAAAGTGGACGTAAAATTTGTTGATACCCAATTTTTTCCCAAATTATTTTCAAACTTGCATATGTACCTTCAAAATCACTCTTTATAATAATTGGTATTTCTCCATAATTTTTCATATTTTTATCGAATTATTTTCCTGTTTACTAAATATTTCATATTCAATAATTATTCATAAATGGTGTTATAAATAATTTGAA
This sequence comes from Nicotiana undulata, assembly GCA_005239495.1. Lineage (NCBI taxonomy): Eukaryota > Viridiplantae > Streptophyta > Magnoliopsida > Solanales > Solanaceae > Nicotiana > Nicotiana undulata. The sequence continues at coordinate 9,221 of ML292319.1, read as the reverse complement.
GAAATTTTCCTGCTCAATATATTATTCATAATCCTATTTAACTCTATTAAGGTTTAATTATTTCACAAATTAGCTAATATTGGCATTATTTAGCTAATTACAACAATTTTTGCCTTTATAGCACGATTGTACATTTTATACCATTTTAAAATCAATAACTGATTTTTTTATTTAGTTAATCACCTTAATTTAATTTATTTAGTCTTAATCTCATTTTTACACAATTATTAGCTATTTTTATTAATTAATTATCTTATTTTAGGGGGATTCAACGTTTAGCCCCATTTATTTAAATTATAGCCATTTTCTAAACCCAACCCACCTGACCTTTAACCCATTCTCTACCCAGCCCAAAACCCATCACTACCCGGCCCAACCCCACAACTGATTTGAGCCGTTATTAGATCACGGTCCAGATCAGTGTTACCATAATTAAACCCCCAATTACCCCCCCGACCTCTCATTTCCCCACCTCTCATTCTCTCTCTATCTCTCTCTGGTTCTCTCTAGAACCTTCCCTTTGCTTCCCTCTTCCGATGAAGCCTGTTCATCTTCTCCGGCTGGTTTCCTCACCGGAAACCACAACTCCCCATCATCTCCTGGTTATTTGTTCACCTTGCACCGGTCCAGTGACACCCTAAGGCCCTCAGGCGAACCTGGAGCGGTTCACTCACCTCTCATGGTCCCTCATGCCACTTCCGGTCGTCTGAGTAAGAGCTACGACCTTTTCAGGCTAACGACGATGACATCTTTGAGGTTTTTCTTATTTCTATGGGTTCCACGAAACCCTAACTCATGATATCTCTTCGATTTCTTCTAGATATGCCTTAGATCTATGTATATTACGAAGCTTTTTACATGTTTTTCTCTGAAAAAACCTTTCTACTTTAAACGATCTTTCGTCTTCCAATTAGGGTTTCATAACCCCTTTTTAAAATGATTTTTGCTTCTGTTTTTAATGTCATCCTATGATTCTTTCTATTATTCAACGATTTATTCGAAGTTTCTCTTCATTTTAACTTACTTTATTGAAAACCCTAGCTTTGCCCTAAATTCTGAGTCCATCTGTGACTAATATGTTTGTTCAAATGCACGAACCCCTTATCTCTCATAAATGATTAAGCTTCTCTGTGATTTTATCCTGTTATTTCTATTAGGTTTTCTGATTAGGTTCTTTGTGTTCTTATCATGTTCAAACGTTACTGCTTTGTCTCTGAACTTGTGTGATTTTGCTATTGTAGTCACTAGGGTTTCCAACTCTCTAATTCCTATGGTTCGTCTGAATGTGTGCTAGCCTCGAATCTGTGGTGCTTTTTCTTGCCTTTCCTAATTGATTGTATTCCTGTTCGAATCCCTAACTCTCTACAACTTTACCTTGCTTGCATCTCTGATTCTTGAGATAGTTATTTAATTAAGGTTGATTTCTCCTTGAATCTATAATTTGTGCATACAATCCGTATTAATTGGAATGATCCCCTTGTTTATGAGATACTTTCCTTAACTGAGAATGATTCCTTGTGATTTCAATCCCCATCCGTGATTCTTTGACCAATTTTCAAATTGACTTATGCTTTTACCATATAAGTGCATTCAGTATATATTTTTCTTATTTTAGATACTATGTACTTGACCTTATTACATGCCACATTCTTTACTACCCTATTATGGTATAATCAGCCTTCTAGGCGATTCTTTCCTTATTTAACATAGTTTACACCCGTTTGAATCATGACCCCTTGATTGAAGGAAGTCCAGACCTCTGGCTGATTTAATTGATGATGTTTCTATAATTATGCTACTCTATACTCATTTTGAAAGACTATATATACACTCTCCTCATTCATCTTTAAGACACAACACAGACACGAACAATACACTGTTCAAAAAGCTCTCTTTCATAACAAAGAATTTTCACTCTCTCTTCTGTGCTACTTGCTATTTACTTTGAGTGAGCCGGATGTAAGCCAAGGCTGACTACTGTGCCTCCTATCTATGTTTGCATTACTGCTTTCTTCATCATACTGGTATGTCCTGATTTAAGCTTCAGTCATCCAAAACAATATGTTTCTATTCATGGTTCAGTTCTTTGTATTTCTGATATGTTTCTACTTGTGTTTCTGCTGTTCTACATGCAACTAGAGTTCTGAGTCTCTTTTACATGCCTACTGCCACTTTACCTTGCATGCTCAATGTGTCTCTCTGTACTCAGCCTCAGCTCTTTATATGTATCTCCATGCTTATGACTAATATGTTAACTCAGTCATGATGTTAGTTGTTATGTTGATATGTTGCTCTAATTTGACACTTAGTCATATCCCTGAACCCTTAGAAACCCCCTTTTTATTATTATGTGTTTATGTGTAAAGTTGCCTGCTTCACATGCTGGGTACTTGTCCCTCAAACCTCTCACCCCTGTTTGTGATTGCTGGACCACCCCGGGTCCTTTATGTGATGCTGATTTTGTTTATTTCGTTTTACAAACTGTTTTTCAACAATTTAATCCTTATTCTGAAAAGTTGATCTCTATTAAAAGTCCCTCTCNGGGTTTTGAAAGGCCATGTCATATGGCATTAAGGACTTGGAGACTTGGGCCTATTGGTAGGCTCCCTATAGTGTAACTTCTTAATTTTTGTTATTTACATATGTAATTCGTGCAATACTGGTCTGTAATAACTAATTGTAAAAACGATTCTGGGGTTGGATAGTGAAATGGGTGGGGAATATGCATGCTATAGTGTAAGTATGGGTAGAAACCATGCCTGTAGGTCTACTTTTCCTATATGCGCAATAGTCACCATGCTTAGGATAACATGTCACTCATGCATTAGATACCATGATAATTATGTTTATTTCTTTCAACATCTCATCATACTTATATCCACTTAGAAATCATGTCCATAGGACAAATAACAACAAAAGTGGTTGTTACAATATCACTGCTTAAGCATTTCTCATAATTGCATCACCTAGGAATCCTGCTTTGCTTGGCTGAATAATAATACTAACCACTATCGATCTTGCATTTAGAAATCATGTCCCTTAGGATATTATTTTCAGCATGTTACTTATGATAAAGTCCTGTGTTAAAAAAATAAACTTTGCATCATTGCATACACTACTACGAACGCCTAGAAACATCATGTATTAGGTTCAGCAATCTAACAAAGAATCGGATTTTCTGTGAAACTACTACGTTCTGCTTTAAGTCAAAATGTGTTAACAAATGGATATTTTCTGACGCTGAAACGCATCTGCATTTAGAATATCATGTGTAGGTTTCGCATCATTTTGTACCTTGTTTGCATTCAGATACCATGCCTTTTAGGATTGAATTCATATTTGTCTAACACCCACCCCCTTAGCCTGGTTAAAGATTAAAACAGACTCACCCCGCTTAACAACTATTTTTCTAAGCTGGAAACTAAAGCAGCATAACTGGAGCAGTTTCGGTACGCCTAAGCAAGCCTTAGGTTTTTTAACTTGTTAAAATTGGAAACCTATTCCTTTATGTGTACTGTTTGGCTAACAACAGGTTAAAATCAGTACTTAGAAACTGGTACAATTCCTTCTCTAAAATTAGTAATAAATTGCTTCGCTACTGTAGTCTTGCCTAGATATCATGCATTAGGATCTAAAGTTAAAAGACCTTATTTGTGTTTGAGTCGTGCTGATATGTGCATAACTTGTGGAGGAATATCTGAGCCTCATATTTGCTTCTATGTGTTTTTTTTCATATTTGCAGTCCTAATTGTCTTTTCTTGTCATTTAGAATTTTGTCCTTTAAACCTAGGGGTTCAGCCTAGTACTTCCCTCGTAGGATAGTATTCCTAGCCTCCTCCGGGACTGATAGGATGGGACGGGTAATAGCACGCAGTAGAGTTCGTGACCAACGCACATTTTAAAATACCTTCACGGGGCGGGAAAGGGTAGAATATGGATATGATGACTGGTGCGCTAATACCATGTGTAGCCCTCTTTGAGAAGTGACATACCGGGTATTGCATTGATGTGATCCATATTGCTTCGAACCTAGGATATCTCTTATATCAAACGTTTTATTTAATTCTTTCAAAATTTAGTAACTCCAATGCTTATTTGAAATCCCCTCTTATTTGAGCCATTACTTGCTACTTGCTTATTGTACAAATTCACGAAAACTATTTGGTCGGGAACCACAGTTGTGGATCCTGAGGGGTGCCTAATACCTTCCCCTTGGGATAATTTCAAGCCCTTACCCAATTTCTGGTAATGCAAACTAGTATCATGAGTTAATAACTCTAGGTGCCCTAACGCACCTTAAAAATCGTTAGGTGGCGACTCTTCTTTTAACCCTCTTACTTTAAAAGGAGTTGTCAGAATGTCATAGACCCGGTCTCCGCTTAAGGGAAAAAGGGGGCGCGACAAAATTTAAGATATATTTTTACTGGGTATGTTATAATGAATAGAGTCTTTAAATAGTCACCTGTAGCAGCGGCAAATATCCAGCAACGTCACGTTGGGTGCCCATGCTTGCCCGGCACATCTGCGTGTACAAGTAGGCGAGAATAGCAGCACCCCAGGTGTACTGGGGTAAATCATCTAGCCGCTCAAGATCATGAAGAAATCTCAAGCTGACTAGGTTCCCCGAAGTGTTCGGTAACAAGACCCTTCCAAACATAAGAAGTAGCAGCAACCTCGTGTACTGGTGAATATGCAGCTCCGGTGTATTGCATGTGATGTCAGAGTGCAATACATCCAAATGGTCTCGGATAGTTGTCAACTACAGACGACTGGTCCCAGCCAGTGCAGTCTCCTCCTGTGGACAAAACCAGTGAGCCGCTGCAGCATGTCCAGGTACTGCCCACCTGTCAGCTCTCTCATGGCCTGCGGCAGAGCAACAAGGTGTCCATCAATGGGCATCCCATATATAACCTCCACGTCATGTAGTGTGATGGTGGCCTTGACAATGGAAAATGGAATGTGCGTGTCTCCGGTCGCCCCCGCTTTATCAGGGCCGTGATCAAAGACCAATCAAGCTGCAACCGGCCGATCTCCAAAATCCTATAGAAACATGTATCCTGCAGGCGTCTGACTACACGAGGATGGAGAACGCGGACCTTCAAAAAGTCCCACATGTCATCCACTCTCCTGACGCGGAGAGTCTGGGCCAGTAACTCTCCCTCCTATATGTGGGAGAACCTATGATCCCCCTGTAACGACAGTAGCTCATCGCTGGCAGGTCGGGGATGCATAGGAGGAACTTCCATGTCATCTATTGTAAATTAAACAAGATTAATTACATATTAGTTTTATTATTTTATATGTTTGTTTGTAAATTAAATAATTAATTTTTATAATTATACAAGATTTAATTATTCAGTATTCACATATGGGTTCCAGGCTCGATATTTGAGACCAGTAGCACCAAGATATCTTGATTTCTTGTATGTGTTAGTTTTATTATTTTACATGTTAGTTTTATTATTTTATATGTTTGTTTGTTACTCACTTATTATTTACTATAATAAATTAAATAATTAATTTTTATAATTATACAAGATTTAATTATTAAGTATTTGCACATGGGTTCCAGACTCGATATTTAAGCCTATTAGCACCAAGATATCCGAAATATTGTCACGACCCCAAATCCTAACAGGTCGTGATGACGCCTATCGTGGAACTAGGCTAGCCAGCCATCACATTACTACATATTTTTTCTATTATAATAATTCAAGAATCAATAATAATCAGCAAAATAAGCAATTAACATTTTTCTCTAAGTCTTTAAGCAATTATAATATAATTCGACAGTCTAAACTAATCCCCCATGACTGGAGTCAACCGATCACGAGAATATAAGAAATAAACTAACTTTGTTGATGTCATAATAATGTCTATGAATCAAATACTAAGTACTATATGAAGAAGGGAAGTGGAGAAGCTGCGGACGCTGGACAGCTACCTCGAAATCCTAAACGCTGATGACAACGAACTCGGATGACTACTGCTCCGAACCAGTACCTGGATCTGCACATAGGGGTGCAGGGAGTAATGATGAGTACGCCAACTCAGTAGTAATGAAAATAAATCACAGTCTGATAATATGAAACACGCATCACAAAACACCAATCCACAAAACAGTAAAACATCAAGTCTCAATACAATATACATAAGTTCGAAAACCAATTTCCAGAAAATCTTTTGAAACAAGTATATTTTCAATATATCTCAGTAATATCAGTTTGGAAAATGAAGTGAATCATAGTCAAAACTCAGTAAAATATCATCATAAAACTGCCCATCGGTCCATAATCATCACTCGTAACAATTTCCCTCAGCACCTCACCATCACTCAGTATCTGCCCCGCGGGCAACCTCACTGTCACTCATGCCTCCCAATCACTCATCACTCGGCACTCGCACTCAGTAGGTACCTGCGCTCACTGGGGGTGTGTACAGACTCCAGAGGGGCTCCTACAACCCAAGCGCTATAAACAAGCCACATCATATCATAAATCACTCTCAGGCACTCGGCCTCTCTTATATCATAACATCCTCACAACATTGGACCTCGACCTCACTCAGTCAGACACTCTCAGCATGCCACTCGGGCCATGAATAAAACGGGGTTCTCGACCCAAAATAGTATTTCATTTCAAGAAATAGTAATATTATCAAATAAGAGTGTCAACAATTTCACAAGAAAGACTGAGTGTAAAATCATAGTTTCAAAGTAGTGAGAATATTAGTAAAATAGCCTCCCAAGGGGTTAAAACAGATCGGCACTAGGCCCCAAACATGGCTTACAACCCAATTATATCGAATCGTAGTAATACTATAGAGAATAGGCTTTAAAGCAGTTTCACAACTCAATAGTAGCCTAAAAAGGAACATATTTCCAAATTTCCAATTCATGCACGTCCCACACTCGTCATCCAGTGTGTGCGTCACTCCAAATCCGTGAAAGGATGTAAAGTCCGGGGTTTCATATCCTCAAGACAGGATTTAAAGACATTACTTACCTCAAGCTAGCCCGAAAAGCTACTCTGCAACCCGCTTGACTCTCGAATCAACTTCCGAGTGCTCCAAATCTATAAAGATCAGATTTTTCTCATCAAATTATGCTAAGGGAATGAATTCCAATTGAAAAATACCGATTTTAGCACAAAAACCGAAATTAGCCAAAACCCGACCCCCGATCCCGCATCTCGAACTCGAATTTTTTTTTACCAAAATATTCTTCATCATCTCACGAGTCCGTACATATAAAGAACTCTAAAATCGGAGTTTGTTTGACCCCTCAAATCATCCCTAGAAGGTCTCATATTCTCAAGACCTAATTCCATCTTTTTCTACTGATTTTCATGAATTAAACACTGATATTTTGATCCTTAATCACATATAATCGAGTTTTAGGGTCCAAAATCCTTACCTCAATGAAGAACAATGATTTTCTCTCTCAAAATTCGCCTCAAAAGCTTCTTCCAGTTCAACAATGGTGGAAAAGTGGGTATTGGTCGCAGAGGGTTTATTCAAATACTGCCCAGGTATTCCTTCATCGCGAACGCGGCCCACATACCGCGTTCGTGAAGTACAAAAACCTCCAGGCCTCAATTTCCTCTTTGCGATAGCGATCACCTGCCCGTGAACGCACTGCCTAACACCCCTAGACCTTCGCGAACGCACTTACCTGGTCGCGAACGTGATGACTTATCTGGCCTTCCCTCCGCAAACGCGGTCTCTCTTTCGCGATCGCGTAGGCCAAAGTCCCTGGGGTCCCCGACCCCCCAGTCTTCTTCGCGAACGCGTGCCGTTCACCGCGAACGCGATGTTTCCTCACCTTACACCTACGCGTTTACATCCTTCCCTCCGCGAACGCAAAGAACAATCAGCCACCTCCCCAGTAAAACCTCCGCGAATGCGATGACCAATATTCCTGCAACATCACACCAGCAAAAACATCAGACTTTACAAGTTCAAAATTGTCCGTTAACCATCCGAAATCAATCCCGAGCCCCTCGGGACCCCAACCAATTTACCAACGCATAATAAATGATCATTCAAACTTAGTTGCACTCTCGAAACACTAAAAATAACATCAAAACACCAAAATCACATCGAATTCAAGCCTAAGAACTTTGAAATTTCTAAATTCCCCCAACGATGCCGAAACTATCCAAAACACATCCGATTGACCTGAAAATTTTCACACATATCCAAAATGACATTACAAACATTTTCCAACTTCTGTAATTCCATTCCGACCCCGATATCCTATTTTTCACTGTCGACCGGAAATCACCAAAACTAACTTTCGCCAATTCAAGCCTAAATCTACACCGGACATCACAAAAATATTCTGAACACACTCCTAAGTCCCAAATCACCTAACGAAGCTATCCGAGCCATAAAATCTGTATTCCCAGGTCGTTTACCAATAAGTCAACTCTCAGTTGACTTTTCCCACTTTAAGGCTATTTTTAAAGACTAAATGACTAAATTCTCGCTCCAACCATTCTGATTCCGAGCCTACCAACTCTAACACATCATAAACAGTATAACCAACCTATGACCATAAAATAACAGTAAATATAATGCAAATTCTACGTAGCAATCGACCGGGTCGTTACAAAAATATTATTGTTTTCTCATGTTATTTTCTTACGATCGTTGACTAGAATTGGACAAAGTTTGTGTTTGAATTATCAGCTATTTTGACATATTTTAGGGTATAAGAGATACTTAAATGATTAATTTCAATAACTACAGGGATACTACGCTAAAAGACACTATATTTTACTACGCTAAAAGGACACTATATTACTAGACAACAAATATATTTAATCATAAAATATTCACGAAAATACATATACAACAGTAAAAAGTAACTTATTAACAATTTTTAACAACTAATAATGATTTCTCTATTTTTATATATATATTTTTAGCACACTAATATCTTAGTCCGAATAAAAATAACATTATAGTTAAATCGCAAAAAAATCACAAAACAACATAGAACACATATAAAACAACTAATATGCATTTTTATACGAGTTTCGACAAAAACTAAATCAGAATACCTCGATTTAAGTTTTTTGGAAAGTTGAAGATTTGAAAATTTGAAGCCGAAACGAGCAACCCACAACGAGAGAATGCCTTAGCTAGGATGTGGGACGGAGAATATTACTTTTTGTGGGAGGGATGGGGTCCACTAGAGTTTTTTTGGTCATTAATTG